>PISX010005397.1:0-108320 GCA_004024625.1 Mellivora capensis | reverse complement strand
TCACTTATTTGCGGAGCATAAAAAATAACACGGAGGACATGGGGAGACGGAGAGGAGAAGGGAGTTGAGGGAAATTGGAGGGGGAGATGAACCATGAGAGACTATGGACTCTGAAAAACCACCTGAGGGTTTTGAAGGGGCGGGGGGTGGGAGATTGGGGGAGCCAGGTGGTGGGTATTATGGAGGGCATGCATTGCATGGAGCCCTGGGTGTGGTACAAAAACAATGAATTCTGTTACGCTGAAAAGAAATTTTAAAAAATCTTAAAAAAAAACCACATTAGTGTGCCTAATAATAGGCACCACTAAAAAATGGTTAAGGGAAGAAATAGAGCTACAAGAGAGTGAAGTTTCTATATCATATTGGAATCCAGTGAGTAGAAACATAAAATTGTTTCTTTTTTTAAATTTTTTATTTATTTATTTTTTTAAAATAATTTTTTAAAAGATTTTATTTATTTATTTGACAGACAGAGATCACAAGTAGGCAGAGAGAAAGGCAGAGAGAAGGGAAGGGAAGCAGGCTCCCCACTGAGCTGAGAGCCCTATGCGGGGCTCGATCCCAGGATCCTGGGACCATGACCTGAGCCGAAGGCAGAGGCTTTAACCCACTGAGCCACCCTGTTTCTTTTTTTTTTTTTTTTTAAAGATTTTATTTATTTATTCGACAGAGAAAGATCACAAGTAGGCAGAGAGGCAGGCAGAGAGAGAGAGAGGAGGAAGCAGGCTCCCCGCTGAGCAGAGAGCCCAACACAGGACTCGATCCCAGCACCCTGAGATCATGACCCGAGCTGAAGGCAGAGGCTCAACCCACTGAGCCACCCAGGTGCCCCCATAAAGTTGTTTCTGATAGGTTATGACATGCACTCTCATCTCTAGAGCGACCGCTGACCAAAAAAACCTCCAAAAAACAAAAAAACAAACCCGTTAAAAATCCTTAAATGAATTTAATGATACCCTAGAAATAGTCACTTGAACAAAAGGTGATTTTGAAAGAGGACCAGAAGAACAAAATAGTCAGGAGGCATAAAGAAAAAAAAAAGAGCAAAATAATTGATGTGATTTCAACCATATCAGTAGCATTTACAATCCAATCAAAGTGGATAAAAGCAATACCCAACTGCATGCTGTCTTCAGAAAATATACTTTTGATTCAACGATACAGATTAATGGGAAGTAACAGGATATAAAAAAGACATACCATTCAAACAGCAGCCACAAGACAGCTAGTGCAGTTGTACAAATATCACAAAAATAGACTTTAAGATAACAACTAAGACAGGATGCCTCTGTGGCTCAGTTGTTAAGTGTCTGCCTTTGGCTCAGGTCATGATCCCAGGGTTCTAGGATCGAGCCCCGCATCAGGCTCCTTGCTCAGCGGGGAGTGTCCTCCTCCCTCTCCTGCTCCCCCTTCTTGTGTTCCCTCTCTCGCTGTGTCTCTCCCTGTCAAATAAATAAAATCTTTAAAAAAAAAAAGATAACAACAAAAGCAAAAGAGGGACATTTCAGGATGATAAACAGGTCAATTCATTAGGAAGATATAATAAGCATGAATATTAATCAGCATGAACCCTAAAACACATGAAGCAAAAATCGACAGAATCGAAGGCGGATGTGGAAAATGCAACAATATGCATTTTCAAAATTCAAAATGCAACAAAATGCAAAAATCAGGCAGGTGCAGAAATAATTGGAATTTTCCGTAACCCACTTTATGAAACAGCACTCAGGCTGACTATCAGCATGAGTATAGAAGACTTAACACCATAAACCCACCAGACCTAACAAATACAGAACACTTTCCCTGATGACACATCACAATATTCTTCTCGCCAAAATGCTTCTTACACAAAGCATTCTCCAAAATGGATTACAGTTTGGCCCATTAAAGAAGCCCTTAGACATTGTCAAGGATTGAAATAACACAAAGTAATGCTGCGGAGAGAGAGTTGGGTCGGTTTCCTTCCGGTTTGATGCAGAGCAGTAGAATTATCCTGAAGACTCACCGCCATGTTTTCCCACAATGCTCCTTTTGCAATAGAGTTACCAGTGAACACTTTTCATTTACTTTGTGTTTTGTAGTCATCCTTTTTAAAAAAGATTTTATTTATTTATTTGAGAGAGAGAGAGCATAAGTAGGGGGAGCAGCAGAAGCAGAGGGAAATGCAGACTCCCCACTGAGTAGGGAGCCCGATGCAGGACTTGATCCCAGGACCCTGGGATCATGACCTTAGTCAAAAGTAGAGGCTTCACCAACTGAGATGCTCAGGCGCCCCTTGTCATAATTCTTGAAAGGATTTTTATAAAAAGAAAAACAAGTTGGGGAGTGGATGGTGACATCAGAAAACAATGAAGAGATGCTAGAAATTATGGTAAATTCTGTCTTAATTGTAGTGTTAAAGCTTCTTCCTGGATACGGCCACAGATGGCCCCTTAAAGAAGGTTCTGTCAGCCCTCTCTTTCTGAGCCACATTCTCGTTCCTTTCAGGATTCCCAAAGTCCTCATCCTTATGGTAGCACCCGTTCAAAGTAGCCAATCTTATCATCTACATGAGGCGCAGACACAGATGGGGCCATCGGGTGTGGCTCCTTAACTACACCTCAGTTCAGTAAGTCTTGTCTAATGCTACATAACAAGGCTCCCCTCACCCAATTCCCATTAACATGCTCTGCATTTTACTGCAGCCCTCTTACGATTTTGTAAAATTAGCATTTGGTAAGTGGAGCACAGGACACCGGATGGTACCCTGTGGTTCAGTAAAAGACCACAGGAGAAACTGACATAGAGACGTTTACTACTCGAGGTCATACCTTGAAGGGCAACGTGGGGAGAGCAAGGCAGGTGCAGAAAGAAAGAGCAACAAGACTTGGGGCCCATGCCTTTATTAGGGGGTGTGGGTGGCGTGCTTTGAGGTTCCCTGAGCTAGGGCTACATTGATCAGTGCCGACCAAAACAGTAGGGTTTTGGTAATAAGCCCCATGGGGGGGTCTTATTTCGAGGAGACTTGGTAGTTACTGTAGGGTGGGTGTTTGGAGATTTTAGGGCCAGGAATTAGCATTAGAGAGTAGGGTAAAAGTTCTGCCCATTTGGAGAAACCACTTATTGTTTAAAAGCTCGAGGTCAACTTCCCGACTCTCTTTCCCCCAGAGTCACGGAACCTCGCCCGAGGGTGCTTGCAATAAAGCCAGTCCTCGAATGCTAAAAAAAAAAAAAAAAGCTCGAGGTTAAGTGTCTGACTGGCTCAAGTCCTGATCTCAGGGTCCTGGGATTGAGCCCTGCTTCGGGCTCCCCGATCAGCAGGGAGTCTGCTTCTCCCTCTCCCTCTGCCCTCCCCCTGCTCATGCTCTCTCTATCTCAAATAAATAAACAAAATCTTTTAAAAAGTAAAATACAATAAAAGCTTGAGGAGCATGTCTCTGAGTAGGCCATTATGTCTTTCTCTGGCCATGCGGGGCCCATAAACTAGGTAGAAATTCCATGAGATCCCATGTTCTGCAGCTCATGATTGAACACTTGGGAGGTGAAGTGGGCACCTTGATCTGAATCCATAATGTCTGGTGGGTCGAAGGGGATGAACAGGTAAGCTACCCGACATGGTGGGTACATTCCGAAGAGCTCCAGCAGGGGGCAGCAGTGGCCTGATGAAACACATTTGCCAGCCCTAGAGCGGTCTGTCACCCTGGGGCCCAAGTCTCCTCCTGGGGGACTTTCAGGGTTTTGTTTGGGAACAAAGGAGGAACTTATCTACCAGCACTTTGGCTAGAGCCTGGGTGAGGGCTCCCTAGGGGCCGTGTCTGCACACCCAGTCAGTGAAGGCTATCACTCCCCTGTGGCGTGTAATATAGGCCCACTCAGCACTAGTGGGTATGGCATCTTGGAAGGAATAGTCGTGTCCGGGACAATGTCTGGTACTCTGGGAAGTCATTCGTGTGGGGTCTTGAGACATACTTGTCTTTTGGATAAGGATCTGCAGTGTGGTTATAATGTTTCTGTCTGCTGATGTGTGTGTGCATGTGTGTGCAGGCACGAAAGACCATAACCAGCATGTGTAAGTTGGCTATTTCTCTCCAAGTGGAGGCACCCCAGGTCGGCTTTCTCTGAATCATGAAAGTACCCTTTTGCCATTGTCTAGGCCAGACGATGAGCCCCTCGGCTACCTCCCAGAAGTCAGTAAAAATGAGCATCCTTGGGAGTCTCATTTGTGTGGCCAGGCACATCGTTACTGATTCTGCTCGTGGGACGGAGCCAGGAGAGCCTTCCTGATGAGGGACAGGCCAGTAGCAGGATGATAAGCAGCAGCGTCCCAGAGGGCTGCCTCGCATATGAGGATGCTGTTGTTATCAGTGAGAAATACCAGTTCTCTTTCCACTTTTTTTTTTTTAAGATTTCATTTATTTATTTGAGAGATAGAGGGAAAGCACTGAGGGAGAGTGACAGGGAGAAGCAGACTCCCCGATGAATAGAGAGCCCGACCTGGGGCTCGATCAAGACCCTGAGATCATGACCTGAGCGGAAGGCAGATGCTTAACTGACTGAGCCACCCAGGCGCCCCTCCCTTTCCATTTTAGACAGTTGGCTCCAGTGGGATCCCCGGACCGCCAGAGGGGCTGGCATTGGGGGTGCTGCTAGCTGCACCTCAGTACCAGTGGGCAAGGGGCTCAGCATGGGGGAAGCCACATCCTCTTATAATTTGGGAAGGCCCTTAACATGAGGTTTAGCCCTTCCTGAAGGGCCCAGAGGGACCTCCGGGGTGATGCCAAGCCTCTGCTGGGTTGAATCTCTGACCCAAAGCAGGATAGCACTTTTGTGGGAAGCAGTAGACACTGTGAGCGTATTATTGCCTCTTTCAAAGGGCCCCGTAGTCTGCCAAGATTTGGTGCTCACATTGTGTGTACCAGGCTGCTGTCTAGGGCAGACGGTTGGTCCAGAACCCATGGGCAACCAGATGGAGCCATGTTTAGACCAGCAACGCTACCGGGTATAATCAGGTGTTGCCAGTAATTCAGCTCAAAAGTCTAAGCTCAGACGGACTAAAGGCAGGGCCTGCTCTAAGTCACCTGAGGAAGGTTCTCCCCGATGGAAAGAGCTGATTTGCTTGCAACAGCATCAGTGGGCCTAAGTAGAATGGATATGCGTGGGATGTGTTGCCCCCCAATGGTGAAGAGACCTCACACGTGTTGTGCCTGCTGAAGCAGGAGCCTTGATGGTGCAGGGTCAGTGTGTTCCAGAAAGAGGGACTCCATGGCTCTCAGCTGGCCACCCTCTGCCCAGTAAACCTGGCAGAAGTGGCCAGGCCTTGGCTCTTCTGCTGGGGCAATGACGCGTCCTCTCTGCTATATATGTTGTGACATATCATGTCAGAAGTAAGTCTCCCTGTGTGGCATCCTCAGAGCCCCCCATGATGGAATGTCATCTATATGATGGTGAAGGGGGCGGCGGGTTAGTTTGAGTGATTTGGATCTTGTCTGCAGAGGCTATGTGCAATGGGGGCTACTCAGATCCCCGTAGGTAGCCGAGGAAAGGTATACTGGGCAGCCTCAAAAGTGAACGCGAATTGAGGCCCCGAGTCTTTGGTCAGTGGAACCCAATAAGACATGTTGGCGACAGCTAGGACAGCAGAGAGAGGCCCTGAGCCTTTGCACACCATCTGTTATCTCTACAATACTGGGAATGGGGCCTCAAGTGTAGGAGCCTGTGCATTCAAGTTCAGATAGTTGATTGTTAGTCTCTATTCATTGGTGGTCGGTTTTAACAGTGTCCGGAACTCTTAAAGGGTGAGATGGTAGGCCTGATGATCCCAGGTCTCTAATGAAGGGCCAAAGGCCTTCTGTACTTTGTTTCGGCCAACATTTTGGTGTATTTAACATTTCCACTAAAGGAGGCAACTGGATGGGTTCTCATGGGCAGCTTCCAAGAGAAAGACCAGGAATCTGGATTTATTCCCAGACATGTCACTGGGTAAGGGTCTTCATACCTCTCATAGGAAGAAAGAGAGCTAGGCGGCCACCACCATCGGCAACTGTTCTAGAAATATGGTGCCAGTAGACACATCAAGATTAATAGTCACTCCCTTTACAGTTTTACCTGCCATGCCTTGTAGACTGTGGGAAGTTTCCTTGGGGAATTGAGAAGGGTTATTTGGAATTATCATGACTTGAGCTTCTATGTCTAATAGGACCACCAGGGTTGTAAATGGATGTTTGTCCCTAGAAGGTGGGACAAGCTCCAGGGGAGCCACTGAGTCCCTCAGGGTAATGCTCTAGGGGACTGCTAAGCAGCAATTGGGGAAGGGAAGTTTTTGGGGACTGAGGGGACCTTGAGACCTTGGGCCACCAAAACTGGGCTCTGTAGTGAGGTAACTGCTTGTTTTAGAGAGAGGAGTTTGCACCAGGGCCATCCAGATATAAGGTCATTAGAAACCCTAACTGGCAGAGCTGCTCATATAAGGCACTCTCCTGTTTAGAATCATCTTAAGTGTTGCTTCCCAATAGGGTGAGCATGGGGCTCTGGGACCAGGAAGTGGGAAGGGTATTCTACAAGGAGAAATGCAAGGCCTAGAACCCAAGGGCTGGCATTGGGGGTGTGGCCTGTCTGTGTGTGTGTGCCCTGTAAACTCTGGGAGTCTGTGTGTCTCCTTCATGGCAGACCACCATGTATGTTCCCTCCAGGACTCCTGAATAGCGTAGGAGGCCTCATGAAGTAAAGGAATCCAGACTTGTAATTTGGGGGAGTCCCTGTAAGAAGGGACTTACAGGGTCCCTGTAAGAAGAATTCTCTGGATTTGGGGCCGATTTGGGGCCTCTTTGGAATTAGATATATAATCCAGATCATCTGGGTTGCTATGTTCAAAAAAATGAGAAATCCATTGGACCATACCAATCTTAGGGAGAAGGAGTTGGGTCTTGTCTAGTGTCTTCTGTTGATGTGGAGCCTTTGCAGTGACAACCATGACAAAGGGGTACGAGGTTTACATTTAGTGGGGAGCATGATAACTTCCTTAGGTGTTTTAGATACCAGCACCAGGTGTTCAAGCCATGCACAGCTCGGGACATTAGATCTTGTGCCACCATGCCCCAGAAGTGGGACCCATGATACCCCATAGGGCTGGGGTGGGGAGTGAGGTGTGATGGCAGCAAGGTATACAGAATAGAGGGACCGCAGACCCAGTCTTCACTTGCCTTTTCAAGGAGCCATGCCTTCCCCAACCCTAAGAGCACTGCCTGGTACCTTTATACAGCAGGCCCACACTTGGATGCCGGTCGCTACTCCCATGTCCCAGCCATGAACTAATGCAACAGGGCCTTGAGAAAAATCATAGATAATTTACCTAACAGTTGGCTCTACTTAGAGTTGTGAAATACACTCAAAGTCTATTCCCTGCTGAGGAAATTCACCCTCTGTGAGCATTAGCAAGCAGAAGACACACCCACCACCGAGGTCTGAACTGAGTTCAGAGCATTCTTCCCTTTCCTTTAAGGATAATGCACGTTCACAACCAGGTAGTTTCATTAACCTACCCTGTAGAATCCCAAAAGTGTAACCACTTTCCTTTTTTCCCCCCCTCTTTCTCTTGTCTTCAGTTCAGGCTGGCAGTGTTTCCGCTGGCATAAAACTCTCTAGAAATGTAGAAATGAAATCCACAGGAGTCTGAGTCATGAGACCACCTGTCCCACCCAGATCTTTCCTTGTTAACCACATCTCCCCCCTGACTTCTGGAGTGATGGTGATTGATTTTCCAGGCCACACCTGAAATCACTTTAGCAAGTGATGGCCCAGCCACATATCGGATGTTCTTTCCAGAACATTCTTTCTCATTTTTTGCAATATGTTTACACTAAGAATTTTCAAAATATTCAAGTTCTGGTTACTGTTTGCTTACTACTTCTCCTATGTATCTCCTCTTCCATCTTACTATGAGAAGCAAGGAGAAGCCAGGTCACACCTTCAACGCTTTGATTAGAAACCTCCTCAGTTAAATATTCAAGTTCATCACTTACTAATTCTACTTTTCACAAAACACTAGAACACAATGCAACCAAATTCATTAAAAAAAACAAGGTTTTTTTTTTCTCCTCCAATTTCCAGTAACATGTTATGCCCATCTGAAACCTCACTAGAGCCATCTTTAATAGTCACGTGTCTACAGATATTCTGTTCAAGATGGTGTATGCCTTAAATAAGACACAAAAAAACAAAAAACTTTCTCTAAAGCGCTCTCTCTTTTTTTCTTCCTGATCTCTCAAAGGAATTGCCTTTAACATGCATATTTCTACCAACAGTTTCTTCAGGGCAATCTAGGCATTTTCTAGCATGTATTTTAAAACACTTCTAGCTTCTACCCATTACCAAATTTTAAGGCCACTTACTTCTATGATTTTAGGTATTTGTTCCCAAGAGGTAGAACTCCATATGACAGTACCAAAATCTGTACCAATACCCGGGACAAGGAACAGTAGGGATAGAAGCTATACATTAAGCCAACAGGACAGGCTCCACTGACATGTCTGAATTAGCTACTGCCACTGCGGAGTGTCAAAATGTTGGGTCAATTAATATGTCAATGTTGGATCAACAACACCATGCCATTTCTCCAGGAGACCAACTAGAACATGGACACCGAATTGGTCATATTAGATCTCTCTCAAGACCAAAGGGGAATGATTCGTCTTAACTGGAATCAACCCAGACTCTAAGTATTTCTCTTTCTTGCCTTTACGACTCAGCTAGAATAACTGTTCAAAGGCACAGAGGAGCACTGATTCACCAACATAAATGTGTTCATTACACTTCATCGAGCCAAAGAAGACATGGGGTATGAAAAAAAGGCCTGGCAATGGGTTCATGACCACCACATCCCTGATCCCCTGGTTGAAATTCACACTCTACCACATGGAAGCTGCCAGGATCATAGAGCGATGGGATGGCTTTGTTAAATTTAAAGGGCACTGGGGAGCCAGCTAAGAGACGATAGTATGCAAAAACTGGAAATTATTTCCAAATTAAATTACATACTCTCAATCAATGGCCACTCTATAGTTCTTCATTCTCCATAGGTAGAATAAATAGTTCTGGGAACAAAATGGTACAAGTTGAAATAGCACCATTTACCAAACTCCTAGTACTCCACTTGGGGATTTTGTTCCCTTTGTCCCTGCAAATCAGGCTATGTATATGAGTATAGAAGTCCTGGTATCCAGAATGGGAACCTCTCTACCAGGAAACACAGGAAGAGCATCATATATTAAATTATGCCTACCCCACTGTCCTGTCCTTTTCCTGGGCTAAGAGACCAGAATTCAAGGAAAGGAGTCACCAACTGGACTGGATTAATAAACCCTCAACATCAGCAGGAGGTACAGCTGATCTTTCTAGTATGTCTACATATTCTTTTCCTCCAGAGTTGTTCCATTGGTGGGGTGGGAGGGGAGCATCTCATGGTACCTCCCTGTCCAACTCCGATGATAAAGGGACATGGGAACTTGCCAGCCCCTGGAAAGAGCATGGTGTGTAGAAAGTCTGACCTCCCAAAAAGTAGGCCACTGCTCCTGGTATGACTCGTAGACCGGGACTGTGAGGGGTACCTAGAATATGTTATAGCAGAGAGCGGGAGAGAGAGAGAGAATGAATAATACTCGGAGACCTTAGATTAGCTGCAATGATGGGATCTGTAGTTCACAGACTAATTTCCTCTTGTAAGTTTTCCCTGAAAGGAGTTATTCCGTAGTGATTGAATTTATTACATAAATCACATGCATTGACCCAGCACGAGAGATGGACTATGTGGGTAGTTACCGTACACCCCTAGATACCCCTAACCACTGGGAGTTTTGACAGATGGTGGCTCATGGCAGGATTTAGCCCTTGGAATTGCCCTCGGCCAAAAGAAGGTATATGGTTCAGTGTTACACCCCAGGGGCACTGCCTGTATCCAATAATCGATCAATGTGGGGTTGCAATGGCTCATTCTGTGCCTCAGTTACAGAAGTTTGTGGAGAGTCAAACTTGCCTTAAAAAGCACAAACTGGTGTGCCTGGGTGGCTCAGTTGGTTAAACGACTGCCTTCGGCTCAGGTCATGATCTTGGAATCCCAGGATCGAGTCCCACATTGGGCTCCCTGCTTGACATGGTGTCTGCTTCTCCTGCTGACCTCTCTCCTCTCATTCTCTCTCTCTCTCTCTCAAATAATAGATAAATATTTTTTAAAAAAGCAAAACTTCTAGCTATAAAATAAATAAGCAAAATTAAATAAAATGAACTTCCAGTTATAAAATAAACATTTTGTAAATATAACCAGTGGCAGCTGAACAGAATCTAATCTTTGGTTCACAAATTAATGTTGTCAAAGGAATGAATAAAGTAAAAAGCAACTTTGAATAAAAAACACAATTTCATTCTAAGTTATGTGATGTGATCTATTATGACCATCCAGAATTTTTCCAGTTTTCTTTGCACAGAATGTTATGTAGTCTGGCAAATTTTCTAAAAGCAAGTATTTAAATCTTACAAACTGAAGTTATATATCAATTTCTAATGCACTATGATTTTTCTCAGTTATCTATTAAGATGACTTTAATTATATACTTAACATGGTAGAAAAACTGGATTGTTTCTGTATAGAAGACTATTTTCACATGAATGCTATTACAAGCATTTGGGAATTTATGTTGTAGGAGGTATTCTTAGAGGTAACAATGAATCATCTAATAATATGAACTTATGAACTATTTGACTTTTCAAATACATAGAGCATTGATGTTAATCATCTCTAAAAAGCTAGTAGAAACATTTGGTCTACATAGGGCCATTGGGGTCAGATTTATTTTAATGACACTGAGCGAACAATTGCATTTACTTTAAATAAATTGCAAAATTACCAAATCTACTATTTGTATTATTGAACAAAATACATTACAGTTGTCAACTCTGAATTTCACAGGGCTGCTTGTTGTTGTTGTTGTTGTTGTTGTTGTTTGTTTTGTTTTACTATGCTTTTGGAACTCAGTCTAACAAAATTAGAGGAAAAGACTTCAGGTTTCTGCTCTGATTTATAAAGGGTATGAAAGATGCCATTGGTATCATCACAAAAAGGGGAAAAAACTACATTAACTAAAAGCAACTATTCTTTGAACCATGAGAGTGTTGAAGTCCAAGTTCACCCACCATTCCCCCAAGCTGGAGAGACAGAAAGCTACCTAGAATTATAGCCTACCGGGAGCAGAAGCTCCCTGCTGGAGCTGGCAGGAACATTTACAACCTAACTGAAAAATTACCACAGTGTAAAACCAGTTTGGGATTTAAAAGCTCTGGGGCTGTGAGGCTCCCACACATTCACGGAGCCCCACCAAGTTCTCTGTGTGCAGATCAAAATAAAATGCCTTTTCTTTCCAAGAGGAAATAAAACAAAGGAAACATTTTGAAATATACCCAGAGCCAGAGTAACTGCCCTTGGCTCTGCTCTCTGTAAAGAAGGAGGGTCCTGAAGAGCAACTAGGTAACCAAAGCTTTTCTGATGTGGAGAAAGGCAGTCAACTGGCTTCAGCCCATTTAGCTTTTCTATCTCATATAAGAGGAGGGAAAAGAAAAAAAAACCCAGTAATGAAACTCATCTGAAGATCACAGCACAGGGACTCCTACCCGCATCTCCTAAAGAAAAAGAAATAAAGAAATATATTCATATTATATAATGTTCTCCCTCCCCAGTATTCAACCATCACATTGACAGGGCTCTGGGACAAAAAACAGTGGACTACCAGGGAAAGAGCTGCACGACTCAGATTCTATATAAGGGATTTCTAGGAGATTCCATATAAGAAGACCAAAGGCAATAAGAGAGAAGAACAAAGCTAAATAAAACCAAGTACGCTAGAGGAGATTGAAGCCTCTGGCATATACAGATACAGAAGACATTAAATACAGCCTATCATCTAGCCAGATTGACTTTAAATCTCACACTAAAAGCCTGTTTGTCTCCATCTGACCACTCGATGCATCAGACACAAGGCGAACATCAAATGGTCTCAGATAGGGCATAGATTTTTGGAATTATCAGACCAGGAACTTAAAATGACTGAGACAAAGCATGAAAGACTGTGGACTCTGAGAAACAAACTGAGGGTTTTGGAGGGGAGGTGGGTAGGGGTATGGGTGAGCCTGTTGGTGTGTATTAAGGAGGGCACGTATCGCATGGAGCACTGGGTGTGGTGCATAAACAATGAATTCTGGAACACTGAAAAAATAAAACAAAATAACAGATTAACATGCTAAGGGCTCTAATGGAAAAAGCGGGCAATATGTTAGAACAGTTAGATAATATCAGCAGAGAGCTGGAAACTCTAAGGAGCAATGGAATGGAAATGCTGGAAATCAGAAACTCTGTAATAGAAAAGATGGATGCCTTTGATGGGCTCAACAGCAGCCTCATGGTGAAGTAAAGAATAAAATAAGATGAAATCAGAGAGGAAGGTAAACCGTAAGAGACCCTTAACTCCAGGAAACAAACTGAGGGTTGCTGGAGGGGAAGTAGCTGGGGGGAGGGGGTAACTGGGGGATGGGCGTTAAGGAGGGCACGTGATGGAATGAGCATTGGGTGTTATATGCAACTGATGAATCACTGACCTCTATCCCCGATAGTAATAATACGTTATATGTTAATTAATTGGATTTTAAAAAAAGTACCCATAAGTTTAACAGCTGGTTGTTGGAAAACTTTCAAACTTAAATGCAAAGTGAAAATAGAATTTTAAAATTTAACAGAATCGGTAATTGTGAGACAGCAGCAAACTGTAATAATCTTGTAATGGGAATATCAGGACAGAAGAAGGAGGGAAAGGACCAGCAGAAACTTGAAAGTAACCGTGGCTGAGCATCTTCCCAAATTAAGGACAAACACTACATCGAAATCAGTGGAAAGGCCCAAAGGAGATTGATTTCTTTCAAAAAGAGACACACTCATCCAGGTAGAAATTGTATCGTTGTTGCCAGAGTTCGGGGGCAGGTAACCAGGATTGCATGTTAAGTCAATAGAATGGTTTCTTTTGGGAGGTGATGAAAATGTTCTAAAATGAAGTAATCGTTATGGTTTCTGAGTTTTCCCAGATTTTAGACTTAGCAGAAAAAAAATACTCCAAAGCAGCTATTAAATATGTTCACAAAATACATTTGAGAACGAAAGACAGACATGGGAACAATGGCCTCAGAGGATACGTCAGTAAGGAGAACGCATGACTTGGAAGGTACAGTTGCTGAAGTGTTAAACCCACCAATTGTCTCAATGGTTGATCAAAATTGTAGCAAAACAGAATCATCGGACGTGAGGCTGGGGCAAGAGGGTAGCTTTATGTCGCTCAAAGAGCAGAAAGAAAACACACTGGTGAATTCTCCAAGATGACGTAATGGCCTTTGAGGAACAGAATGTAGCCTTTTCAGATCGGCTTCTTTGATTTAATAATTTACATTGGCGGTTCATCCATGTCTTTTCCTGACTTGATAGCTCATTTTTTTTCTTTTCTTCTTTTTTAGGGTGATAACCCCTTGTCTGGGTGGACCACAGGTTATTTACTCCCTTCGCCCCCCGAACGGACATCACAGTTGTGGCCAGATTTTGTCAGTGATGAAGAAAGCTGCTGCGCACATCCCTGTGCAGGGTTTTGAGCGGATGTAAGTTTCCATTTGATTTGGGTAATACCAAGAAGCATGACTATTCCCATATTTTCTGTTCAGTTCCTCCATAGCCCATTGCGTGTTAGCCACGTGAATGTTTTGTAATGTCGGAGGGCCGTTATTTCTGTTCTCCTGTCACCGACTACAGGAAGAGGCACTTAGAGACCTTGTCTGATCCACTGCTGTGTTCCCAGCACAGAAAAGGTCCTCACAAAAGTTATCTGAAGGAATCAATAAGTCTGTGGAAGTCAACCTCTTTAGGAACTTACCACTGCCTTAGCCTCTGCTCTCTGTCACTCTCCACTCTGCCCACCTTTCGAGTTAACTTATTATTTTTTTTAAGATTATGTATTTATTTATTTATTTGACAGACAGAGATCACAAGCAGGCAGAGAGGCAGGCAGAGAGAGAGGAGGAAGCAGGCTCCCCTCCAAGGAGAGAGCCTGATGCGGGGCTCGATCCCAGGACCCTGAGATCACAACCTGAGCCGAAGGCAGAGGCTTAACCCACTGAGCCACCCAGGTGCCCCTCGAGTTAACTTATTTTCAGTGCGAATTCGTGGTCCCCTTTGAATTGGAGCAGAGGGTCACTTTCCACCAGGGAAGGATTGCATCATACTTCACGTGCTTTTGTTTACTCGGGGTTATTTTCATTAATTCTTTTAGTCAAAATCAGCACTACACTAAACCTTTAGGACTTTTCACAGGAAAATAAAAAACGGTTCCCTTTTGGGGCTCTCAAGGGACACATTCTGCAAAGAACTGGGATCCTTGTAGTAGGTTTATTCTGTGTTATTTACAGATGTGGGGGTCAAAGTCCAGTGCCATTTCAGGGCACTGCTGACGAGACTTTTCACAAAGTGCACCTTTAAACAGTGCTGATGGTCAGCTGTTGGAAGCATCTCAGCAAAATACTTCTCTGGGACTTTAAAGAAAACGGCTACCCGCCTGATCCCCAAACAATTTGGAGAATCAGCTTCCGTGGCCCTGGTGGAGGTGAAGCGGGGCCCATTGAGGAAAAAGTGGGGTAAGGATCAACACACGCTTGGTGTGATGTAGTGAATGGAGATCCTTCTCCCTTTGAATTTTTCTAAATAAAGTCCTTTTGCCTTCCACCGGGGATCATTTGCTCAGCCTCGATGGCTTTTCAGGACCTCTTGGACCAAGTCGGAGGCCTGGGAAGGTTCCAGATCCTTCAGATGGTTTTCCTTAGTCTCTCCAGCCTCATAGTGTACCCTCATGTTTCGTTGGAGAACTTCACGGCAGCCGTCCCTGGTCACCGCTGCTGGGTCCACATCGTGGACAATGACACTGTTTCTGCTAACGGCACCAGGATCCTCAGCCAAGAGTCCCTCCTGAGAATCTCCATCCCGCTGGACTCAAACCTGAGGCCAGAGAAATGTCGTCGCTTCATCCATCCCCAGTGGCATCTCCTTCACCTGAACGGGACCTTCCCCAACACGAGTGAGTCGGACACAGAGCCCTGTGTGGACGGCTGGGTGTACGACCAAAGCTCCTTCCCCTCCACCATTGTGACTAAGGTAAGACATCCCGTTTACCTTTTGTGAGTACACAGTCTGGGTGTTTAGAGGCAGCGCAAATAATGAACATGCTTCAAGCCTTTAATCACCATGTAGGTGTTCATTCTTTATTATTTCAGGAAGTATTCTTTATTAAATGCCACTAATTGCGTATTTAATGAGTCTCAGGACTAAAAAGTAGGTGTGACCTTGCAATTATATGGCTTTTATTCTTAGGAAGACCAAAGTTTAAGCAAGGAATTTATGTAACTGGTTAAACTTGTTACGCTCGTGAATTAGAAACATCAGGATATTGATCAAAACCTCGGAGCACAGACTGTGCCCAAGAGCAGCCATGCGAGATCTCCAGTAAAACTCTGCCATCGGTAAAATTTAAAGCTTCTCCAATGATTGCATTCTGCGGCCAAGTTTGAATCAGCGCGTACGAAATGAAACAAGGCATTAATGTAGCCAACAAGTTTAGATGACTCCTTCTAGAGGAAGTTGTATTTAGGCTGACACTTGAATGATAAAGATCAGCTAATGCAAAAAAAAAAAAAAAAAAAAAAAAAAAAAAAAAAAAAAAGAAAGAAAAGAAAAAAGGAAGCTGGAAAGGAAGAAGGCAGCCTGATATAAAGAAATATAGAAGTCATTCAAGTAGCTTCAATCAGGTTTCCACTGAGGGGTTATGAGGTGCTATGCAGTGTTCCTTTGCCGGTTTCCTTCTCTTCCAGTGGGACCTGATATGTGAATCTCAGTCACTGAAATCAATGGCCAAATTCTTGTTCATGGCTGGAATGCTGGTGGGAGGCATCATATTTGGTCATTTATCAGACAGGTGAGTGTCTCAGGATCAAGGAATTATTTTGTTGAGCCAACACATCATTCTTCCATGAAGACACACTTATTGTCAAATACACTGGTCTGGGGGCTTCTGTGGTCCCCAGGGATCTAGAAACCCATGGGGGTTCACGGTCAGTGTAGCAGGTGCTGTCAGCTGTGAGTGCCACATACAGGACACAGAAACAGCATCTCGGTCAGACATGGGGACATTTTCAGACAGGGTTTAGAGAGGAGGTGACACAGCATGGTTTAGGAAGATGGCAAAAAGTTACCTATGGGAACAGAAAGGATGTTTCATGACATAAGATTTGGGTTATTTGAAGACACGGATACGTAAAATGATGTCCCAGACTTTGCCCAGGAAGGCGTGTTCAGTGTCTTCTGGACGCTGTGAGCTGAATGCTTATGGATTTCCAGAACATGGTCACCATGTCCCTGTTTCCCAAGTGTGATGGATAGGCATTCCTACTAAACCTGTTGTGTCCATGGCAATGTGTCTTGATGGTGTACAGAAAACATGTTTCCAGTGACCTTGATTTTTGTTTTTGCAAAAACAGTGCCTTAAAGGTAAGTTTTCAACCATGTAATTAATCTAATGACAACTGCCATCACCATTTGTGGTGTTAGAAATTGGAGAATCCTGTGATTGACAGTACCACTTCTGAATTAGACAGCCAGTCGCCAGCACCAGGCCTGTCTCCTCTGGGGGTTATGGAGAATGAAGGTTCCCCTTACCACTTACCAACATGACATACATAACATCTGTTATGTCAGCTGGAAACTGTGAACTCCGAAGGCATGACAGTAAATGTAGCTTTTAAAAGTGTTCCGAGTCAGAGTGTCCATTTCTAATGGTTCCATAACACAGAACCACCCACTTACAGAAATAAAGATAAAACCATATCTCTGTGGCTGATTCATTTTTTGAAAAGAATTCCAAGATCACTTGGTTGGTAAAATATAGCCCTTTCAACAAATGGCTCCATGATAACTAGATATCCACATGCAAAATAATAAAGCTAGATCCTTACCTAAAGCCATAATAAATATTAACAAAAATGGGTTAATGACTTAAATATAAGAGCTAAAATCATAAAACTCTTAAAAGAAAGTGGGGGGTGAATCTATATGACTTTGGGTTTGGTAAAGAATTCTTTGATAGGGCACCAAAAGCATGAGTGATGAACAGTATCGATAGACTGGTCTTCATCAAAAATTAAAAACTTTTGCACCTCAAAGCACACTCTCAAGAAAGTGAAATGATAACCTATGTAATGGGAGAAAATATTTTTGTAAATCATATATAAGCCACAAAAATAGGAAAACAGACCAATGGAATGGGCTTAGTATTCGGCATATATGAAGAACTCCTACTCTCAAAAACAAAAAGACAAAAACCCCAAATTTTAAATGAACAAAGGACTTGATTATACATTTCTTTAAAAAAGATGTACAAATGGTGCATAAGCACATGAACAAAGTGTTCAACATCATGATATTGAAAGCAATGTAAGTCAAAGCCATACTGAAATACACTTCACACCTACTAGAAATGGCTATAATATAATAGAACAAGATGGGGATGCTCCTGAGTGGCTCAGTCGGTTAAGCCTCTACCTTCAGCTCAAATCATGATCCTGGGTCCTGGGATTGAGTCCTGTATTGGGCTCTCTGCTCAACGGGGAGCCTGCTTCTGCCTCTCTCGCTATCTCTCTCTGTCATAAATAAATAAAATCTTTAAAACAACAACAACAACAAAACCAAGATGGAAAATATGATGCATTCACAAGGATGTAGAGAAACTGGAAGTCTGCTGACAGGAAGGTAAGATAGTACAGCCACTGTGAAAAATACTTTGGAAATTCTTTAAAAAGTTAAATGTAGAGAAACCATATGACCTAGCAATCCCATTGCTAGGTATAAAACCAAAAGAATTGGAAAAGGGACTCAAACAAATATTTACAGAACAATGTCATTGCAGCATTATTCACAACAGCCAGAAAGCAGAAACAACCCAAGTATCCATCAATGGCTGAAGGGATAAAAGGGGATCTGTACATCCAATGGAATGCTTTTCAGCCATAAAAAGAAATAAAGTTTTGGTCCATACTATAATATGGATGAACCATGAGAACGTTATGCAAAGCAAAATAAGACAGACAAAAGAGGACAGATATTGTATTCACTTCTATGAAATATCTAGAATAGGCGGATACATAGAGAAAAAGTTAGGTTAGAGATACCAGAGGGTGGGGGAAAGAGGACTAGGACATTATTGCCTAATGGACACAGAGTTTCTGTTGAAGATTTTGAAAAGTTCTGGCAGTGGATAGTGGTGATGGTTACACAACATTGTGAATCTAACTAATACCAGTAATTTATAACTTTAAAATGGTGAAAATGGCAAATTATATTTTTACATATTATACCGCTGTGAAAAAGTAACAAAATCAAGAGAAGAAGACAAGTCACAGGCCAGGAAAAAGAATACTTGCAAAAGATTTCTCTGAAAAAGGGGTTTTTATCCAAAATATAATCTTTTTTTATTGTGTCATGTTAGTCACCATATAGTACGTCATTAGTTTTTGATGTAGTGTTCCACGATTCATTGTTTGCATATAACACCCAGTGCTCAATGCAATCCATGCCTCCTTAATATCCATCACCGGGCTCACTCATCCCCCCACCCCGTCCCTTCTAAAACCCTCAGTTTGTTTCCTGGAGTCCATAGTCTCTCATGGTTCGGCTCCCACTCCGATTTCTCCCCCTTCATTTTTCTCTTCTTTCTCCTAATGTTCTCCATGCTATTTCTTATGTTCCACAAATAAGTGAAACCGTATGATAATTGACTTTGTTTGACTTATTCAGAATAATCTCCTCTAGTCCATCCACGTTGATGCAAATGGTGGGTAATCATCCTTCCTGATGGAGGCATAATATTCTATTGTACATACATACCACATCTTTATCCATTTGTCTGTTGAAGGGCATCCCAGCTCTCCAAAGTTTGTATATTGTGGCCATTGCTGCTATGAACAGTGGGTTGCAGGTGCCCCTTCTTTTCACATCTGTATCTTTGGGGTAAATGCCCAGTAGTGCAATTGCTGGGTCCTAGGGTAGCTCTATTTTTAGTTTTTTAAGGAACCTTCACACTGTTTTCCAAAATGGCTCCACCAATTTGCATTCTCACAAACAGTGTAAGTGGATTCCCCTTTCTCCACAACTTCTCCAACGTTTGTTGTTTCTTGCCTTGTTGATTTTTGCCATTCTAACTGGTATATGGTGGTATGTCAACCTAGTTTCGGTTTGAATTTCCCTGATGGCTTATGATGGTGAACACTTTTTCACGTGTCTGTTAGCCATTCGTATGTGTTCTTTGGAGAAGTGTCTGCTCAAGTGTTCTGCCCATTTTTTGACTTGATTATCTGGTTTTTGAGTGTTGAGTTTGAGAAGTTCTTTATAGATTTTGGATTATCCGTCCTTTATCTGTAGTGTCATTTGCAAGTATCTTTTCCCATTCCATGGGTTGCCTCTTTGTTTTGTTGACTGTTTCCTTTGCTGTGCAGAAGCTTAGCTTTCTTCATAATTGTCAAACCTTGGAAGCAACCACCATTCCTTTCCGTAGGTGAATGCATAAATAAACCATAATACATCCAAACAATGCAATATTACTCAGTCCTAAAAGCAAATGAACAGTCTAGCTATGAGAAGATATGGAGGAGGAGTCTTGGATGCATAAAACGAAGCGAAAGCCGATCTGTAAAGACTACACGCTGCGTGATTCCAACTCTGTGACATTTTGGAAAAGGAACAACTGTGGAGGCAGTAAAAAGATGAGTGGTGGGCAGGGGAGAGAGAAATTAATAGGCATATTACAGAGGTTTTAGGGCAGTGAAACTACTCTACAGGAGACTGTAATGGTGGGTACCTGTTAGTATATATTTGTCGAAAACCATAGAATGAACAACACCAAGACTGTACCCCAATGTAAACTATGGACTTTGGGGGATAATGATGCATCAATGTAGGCTCAATTATATCAAATGTCTCACTTGATGCAGGATATTGATGGGTGGGGAAGCTGTGTGTGCAGTGGGACAGGATATATGGGAAATCTCTGTACTTTCTGCTCAATGTTGCAGCCAACTTAAAACTGCTCTAAAAAATAGTCTATCGTAAGGAGTAACATGGAGGACATTAGGAGAAGGAACGGAAAGTTAATTGGGAGAAATCGGAGGGGGAGATGAACCATGAGAGGCTGTGGACTCTGAGAAACAAACTGAGGGTTTTGGAGGGGAGGGGGTGGGGGGAGCCTTGTGGTGGGTATTAAGGAGGGTATTATTGCATGGAGCACTGTGCATGGTGTATAAACAATGAATCTTGGAACACTAAAATAATAAAATAAGATGGAAGAAAAAAAGAATTACAGCTTATAACAAAAAAATAGTCTATTTTTAAAAAAGAAATACAAAAAGTAGTTTAATAAAGAAAAGGAAAAATAAGAAAATGTGGATCACAAAGGTTAAAATGATAATTATCTGGCTTTTAACAGGAACTGTTTACTGCTTCCTGGTGTAATAGCACTCTGAGGCTCTTTGTTCATTCTCTCAAATCATTATTTCTCTCTGCTCTTCCCCTTCTACAACCCCTATTGCTCTATCTTCACATAGTCTCTCTCCTGTCCACATGATTTCTAAATCCATCCAGTGGATTTTTTGTATTAGAAACTGCTTTTTCAGCTCTTGAATTTCAATAACTTTGGCTTACCTATATTGGTGTCCCTATGAGAATGTCTCTTTCTAAGCTTTGCATTTCATAGGTTAAAATCATAGTTTATTACTCTTTGAGAACAGTTATACAACCATGAACAGTTATATGACCACTTTAAAATCCTTGTTGGTTAGTCCCAAATTTTGTCTACTTTCAGCAGAAATCCAAAAGATTTCCATTCTCTAGGGAATGGAGTTCCATTTTCTTCGTTCTTCACATAGCAGGATATTATGAATTATATGTTGAATATCATAAATATTAAGTTGTGAAGATTCTATTTTCCACTATTACTCATCAGTAATACTGATTCCTTTATTTTAGCAGATAATTTTCAAGCCTTGGACTGAACTAAAATCTATTTTCTTTTTATTTTTAAGATTTTATTTATTTATTTGACAGACAAAGATCACAAGTAGGCAGAGAGGTAAGCAGAGAGAGAGGGGGAAGCAGACTCCCCGCGGAGCAGAAAGCCCAATGCGGGGCTCTATCCCAGGACCCTGGGACCATGACCTGAGCCAAAGGCAGGGGCTTTAACCCACTGAGCCACCCAGGTGCCCCCTCTATTTCCTTTTTTAAAAAAGATTTTATTTATTTATTTGAGAGAAAGAGAGAGAGGGGAGAGGGAGAGTGAGAAACAGACTCCTGCTGAGCAGAGGACCCAACATGGGGCTCGATCCCAGGACCCTGAGATCATGACCTGAGCCAAAGGCAGAGGCTTAACCCACTGAGCCACCCAGGCACCCCTAAAATCTATTTCTTATGCAGAAGTTTCAACCTCAGTTCAGATCTTTGTTTGTAGTTGACCTGTTTTGAGCTTATTCTGCATGTGCTTACTCTAGGGGCTATTTAGGGGATGTGTGGTAGACACAATTTAAGGATCCTCTCTTTGCTACTTTCCCTTACTGGGACCCTCACTCCCTTTGATGTTCCCAGTTTCCCCCTTTCTGTGACCTGGTTCCCCAGATCACAAAATGCCTGCCATTCACTTCTCTCACTGTGTGGATTGCCCCTTATTCCAGGCTAAAAGCTCTGGAAATAGGATCTTCCTTGTATTGGTCTCCATCTGCCCTCTTTGACGAGACCAAACACTCCCTACCACAATCTACTTGCTTCTGTTCGCTCTCAACTAAGCTCAGGTAGTTGTTTTTTTGTGCTCTGTACATGTGTCTTTTCTGAAGGAATGAAAGACAAGCAGTAGGGTTTAAGACCTTATTCCTGTAACCTGAAATGTACCCATCAGAGCCTTTTAAGAGGATTATTATGATAGAATATTTTAAACATATCATTCTTGATGCTCCATTGATAATTAAGTGGGAGAGCCAGAGTGGTGGTAGGGAAAACATTTAAGAGGCTATCAAAATAATCCTTAGAAGAGGACGGGAGTTTCAATTAGGAAGGTGTCTTGGAAATGGTAACAAGTAGCTCTCTCTCTTTGGAATATACTTGGTAGGTAAATGCAACAGTTTCCTGATGGTTTCTGGTTTTTAAGAAGGAGGCTTTGGTGTGGCAAATAGAGGATCAAGGATTGTATCTGTATCTTCAGCCAGAGCAAATGGATACATGCTGATATCATTTATTGAGATGAAGGAAAATAGGAAATGAATCAGATACAGAGTAGAAAGTCAAGACTTCTGTTTGGGGTGTAATAAATTGGAAGTGCCTATTAGTCATGCAGCAAGAGATTTCAAGTAGAGGAAAACAGTGCTGAGTATGGACTTCCTTGAAAACAATCTGTCCCAAATATAATCCCTGGCCAAGATTACACTCATCTAATAAATACCCAAGCCGCCATCTTCCCATGACTCTCCCATTAAAGGGGAATATATGGCCAACCAAGGAGATTCTCAAGTTTTATTTATTTGAGAGGGAGGTAAGTGGCGGGGAGGGGCAGAGGGAGAGAGAGAGAGAGAGAAAGAGAAAGAATCTCAGTCCGACTTCCTGCTGAGTAGGGAGCCCACCAAGAGGCTTGATCTCAAGAACCTGAGATCATGAACTGAGCCAAAATCAAGTCGGACACTTAACCAACTGAGCCAGCCAGGCATCCTTAGAAACTACTTGTATTTTTTAATACATGCATGCTAAAAAAACTAGGAGTGATGTGTCACATGGTCTGTAACTGCCATTCAGATGGTTCAACAGAAAGAATTTGTGTGTGTGTGTATTCACAAAAGAAAAGAAATAAAGCAAATATAGCAAAATGCTCTCTAGTAGTGAATCCACTTGAGATTTACAGCAGTGTTCATTGTAGTATTCATTTAAACTTTCATATCTGACAATTTTGAAAATAAAGAGCTAAGAACAAATCCACTCAAGTGGGAGCCACATATATCAGAAATATGTTTTAAATAAAATTGGTAAAAATGCATATGTAATTTTGTAACCTCTTTTTATGCATATGTTTACAGTTCTACATCATGTTTTCTTTTCCAATTAAAAAAATTTTTAGACCGAGTCTCGGGGGGAGGGGCAGAGGAAGAGGGAGAAAAAGAATCTTAAGCAGACCCCACACTCAGTGTAGAGCCTGACTTGGGGCTCAATCTCTTGACTCTGAGATCACGACCTGAGCCAAAACCAAGAGTGGAATATTTAACTTACTGAGTCACTCTGGCACTCCTCAAATAAAATATTTTTTCAAATGGAGTTGAGAAACCTATACCAAAAAAGATATACACATACAAAGTTTCTCTAGTTATGTCATCAAACACAATTATTCAAACATTACTGTGTTAGCCAAGGTAGCTAGTTACAGTAAGAACCCTAGAATCAAAATTGGGATTTTAATAAAATCATGATTCTCACTGTCCTCACGGTGTGGTGTGGGTCATGTGGCCCCCCATCCTCTGAGCAGTGGC
The DNA here is from genome assembly GCA_004024625.1 of Mellivora capensis. Lineage (NCBI taxonomy): Eukaryota > Metazoa > Chordata > Mammalia > Carnivora > Mustelidae > Mellivora > Mellivora capensis. The sequence continues at coordinate 84,677 of PISX010005397.1, read as the reverse complement.
TCAGGGAACCAGCGTCTTCCATTGTGTGACTTTTTCATCTGCACCTTTTTTGTTTCCAGCCATGCTGTCCAAGAGAATGAGAAGGACCCAAGTGGACCTTGTATGAACAGGCCTGGAAGTGGCCTTGGTCACTTCTCTCCACAATCCATGGTCAGAATGCAGACCTGTGACTCTAACTTAAATAGAAGGTCAGGAAGAGTCATCTTCCTCAGCATCTGGAAAAAACAAAACAAAACAAAACAATGGTGAACATACAACCAAATTGCACAATCAATAATTAATGAAACAATCGTCTTTCTATTTTGCATGGCACAAATTGTTCTTCCTTTGACTATCAACCACAGATGGTTGAATTATACTCATTTCATGAGACAGTGTCCTCATCAGTTTGGCCATGAATTCCTTTCTTGTTTGTATATATCTGTTTCATTTTTTTCCTTATGTCCCAATCCCATTTCCTTCTTCCCAACAGGGGTCATTATAATGCATTAACTGTATTTCTTTAAATTCATATGTGCTTTTTTCAAAATAAATGACATTGGTTTACATATATTTTAATTCACAGAGGAATGTAAATGTATGTTTTAAAAGATTTTATGTATTTATTTGACAGAGAGAGAGATCACAAGTAGGCAGAGAGGCAGAGGGATGGACCCTGCTGAGCAAAACGCCTGATGTGGGGCTCAATCCCAGGACCCTGAGATCATGACCTGAGCTGGAGGCAGAGGCTTAACCCACTGAGCCACCCAGGCACCCCGTAAATGTGTTATTATCTTATACTTTTTCTTTTGTACCCATTGCCATGTTTTTTGAGGTATATGCACATTCCTATGTATAATTCTAGTTCATTCTTCTAATTGGTGCACGGTGCTCTACACTGAAGATCCATGATGATGCTCCTCATCCATTTTTTGGTGATGGACAACCAGACTGCCACCAAATGGCTGCCGCTCTAAATATCACTGTATTTTAAAGATTTTTTATTTTGTTTATTTGTTTGAGAGAGAGAGTGCGCATGAGCAGGGGAAGAGGCAGAAGCAGACTCCCTCCTGAGCAAGGAGCTGGACATGGGGCTTGATCCCAGGATCCTGGGATTGTGACCTGAGCAGAAGGCAGACACTTAACTGACTGAGCCACCCAGGCGCCCCTAGATATCACTACATGATATATCTTTAATACAGCTGCTTTTCATTTTGACTGACCGGACTTTCCAATAGTTGTCATTACATCGTTTCATTAACCATAACATTTCTTTACCTAGATTTTATTCCATTTCAAATGGAAATGTGAGTGTATGTAATATAAATACTCAGAATATAAAAGATTTAACACTATGTTATAATGGAAATATTCTGCAAGCATAGCGAGGATTTCAGGTTTTTTGTGCAATCCCACTGGTGGTCCACTCCTGGTCATACACAATCAGCACAGGTGTCTCATCCACATTGTCCAGAGAAAGGTCCTCTCTCCCAGAAAACTGAAACCCTGAATTCTCCTTCCTTTTTAAAAATACCTTCTTGGGGTGGCTCAGTTGGTTAAATGTCTGCCTTTGGCTCAGGTCATGATCCCGGAGTCTTGGGATCGAGCCCCACATCAGGCTCCCTGCTCAGTGGGGAGTCTACTTCTCCCTCTCTCTCTGCCTGCCACTCCCCCTGCTTGTGCTCGCTCTCTCTCTCTCTCAAATAAATAAATAAAATCTTTTTAAAAAGAAATAAAATAAAAATACTTTCTCCTTCTCTGTTTCTTTACCCTCATCTTACCTAATCTTTTCCTCTGACAACTTACTCTAAACTAAGTTCTCTGAGTTGTGGCTCCCTTCTTACTTTAGAGAAACGTGTTCTAGGCCTATAAAGCCAGACTGAGCAGAGGCGGGCTCTAACGCAACCCATCAGCAAGTTTACTGTATTGTTCCCTGGATGTTCCTTTCATATAGTGTGTTTATGACCTGCATGGTCCCAGAGTCCCAAGTACAGATTTAGATCTTGTCTTAGTGAGCTCAAGCTACCACAATAAAATACCAGAGGCCAGGTGGCTTAGACAACATAAATTTATTTTCTCAAATTCCAGAAACTGTGAAGTCCAAGATCCAGGTGCAGAGAGATTTGGTTCCTGGTGAGACCTGTCTTCCTGACTTCAAGACAGCTGCCTTCTTGCTATACCCTCACATGGTAGAAAGAGGACAGCAATCTCTTTCTTATAAGGGCACTAACTCCATCATAAGAACCCCCCCTCTCATGACCTCATAAAATCTAATTAGCTCCCAAAAAGCACATCTCCAAATACCATTTCACTGGGTATTAGGTCTTCAATTATGAACTGGGGTGGAGGCAGGGGATGCAATTCAGTCCATGGCAGCTCCCTCATGTTCTAGACACTGCAGAGTCTAGTGTGTCTTGTGTCTCTGTTAGTACAAGGGACCTTTGTGATGTGTTAAAATTTCCAGGATTGTAATCGGTCTCATATGGCTTCAGTGGGTCTCAAAGATCCGGTAACAGACTGGGGAAGAAGCTTTGTTACACTCAGTATCTATTTACAAAGAGGACGGTTGCTTCTGGGATGATCTCCTGATGACTAGCTCTTGTTTTTTTCAAGTTCCAAGGGCAAAGTTACATTTATCAAAACATGCACTAAATTTCAAAGTGTGCCTTCTTTTTGTTAATTTTCCCCACAGGTTGCTCTTATTCCCCCATCTAACCTGTTCCCGTTCCTCAGGTTTGGGAGGAAGTTAATTCTCAGGTGGTGTTTCCTCCAGCTGGCCATTGCCGACACCTGCGCAGCCTTTGCGCCCACCTTTGTCATTTACTGTGTGCTACGCTTCCTGGCTGGCTGCTCTACCATGAGCATCATGACAAATAATATTATGTTGCGTAAGTAAACACGTGGCGTCTTTGACATTTTCCAAGTCTGGACTTTGACTTTGAGATTCCATCTTGGAATTCAAAATCCTGTTTGTGTTTTCTGTCAGTTGTAGAATGGACAGTGCCCCGATTCCAAGCCTTGGGAATAACCGTGGCAGTCTGTACGCCTTGCATAGGACAGATGATCCTAGGAGGACTGGCTTTTGCCATTCGAGACTGGTACACCCTTCAGCTGGTGGTCTCTGTACCGTTATTTGTCTCTTTTCTTTTCTCAAGGTAAAGGCTTTATTTTTCCCTTTGTCTTAGAGGATCCTGGGATGCAAGATACATGGAATCAGGTCCTAAGAATTCTGTTTGGTTCTTAGTTAAGAACTCGAGCACATGTTCCTTAGTAAGGTTCCTATGTAACTTCAAGAAACTGAATGGGTAGAGTTGCCAGATAATTTCAAGGACACTCAGTTAAGTTTGAAATTCAGGTAAACAACAAAATATTTTCGTATAATATTCCAAATATTGCATGGAGCATAGCTACACTAAAAATTATTCACAGTTTATGGTGAAATTTCTCTCTCTCTTTTTAAAAAAGATTTTATTTATTTATTTGACAGACAGAGATCACAAGTAGGCAGAGAGGCAGGCAGAGAGAGAGGAAGGAAGCAGGCTCCCTGCTGAGCAGAGAGCCCAATATGGGGCTCCATCCCAGGACCCTGGGATCATGAACTGAGCCAAAGGCAGAGGCTTTAACCCACTGAGCCACCCAGGTACCCCATGAAATTTCTCTTTATCTGAGAGTTCTGTATTTTTATTTCTCAGCCTGATAGAATATAGGGTATCTTATTCAAGTAAAATTTCAAATAAACAACAAATACTTTTCAGGATGAGTAGGTCCAAAATATCACATGGGAGATGGTTATACTCGAGAATTACTCATAGTCATTGTTTATCTAAATTCAGATTTAACTAGACACACTATTTTTTATTTGCCAAACCTGGAAATATTCCCCAGAATAAGAGTGAGGGGGCAATAGGACTCCTGCTTTATATTGCCAGTAGTGAAAAGGTACTGCATGGAGAGGTCATCCTCCCAGTTTTCTAGTTATGGTAAAGTAGAACGTAAGTTTGTGTTTTCTGGTATAACAGAACAAGAGGTAGATATTAGGTGGGAAGGGAGAGGCATTTCAGGACAAAGCACATGGACACATGAGAGACTTGGCTGCACCTCTGTCTTCTTTCATCAGGTGGCTCGTAGAGTCTGCTCGGTGGCTGGTTATCACCAACAAATTCGAGGAGGGCCTAAAGGCACTGAGAAAAGCTGCACACAGAAACGGAAGGAAGAATGCTGGAGAAACCCTCACCATGGAGGTGAATAGAAAGAGGAGTGGGTTAGGGGGTATAGGAAACCTGTGACCTTGGTGTCTATAAGGTGAATAAAAGGTGGGAACACAGTTCTGGCTTCGGGTCCTCTTACCTCATTGTCCTGGTTCTCAATGGCCATCCACGTTGTCTGAGTTGATATAAAGAGAGAATATCCTGTTGCTGGGAACTGAACACAGATATTTTTACTCAACAAGAGCAGATAGCCCTTAGTGTTTATGATCATAAAGATTGTGTATTTGTTAGAGAAAGTAACACAAATGAAACCGTTTCTTTCCATTCATATTCTGATGGCCTTTTTGAGGATAGTAAGACCAGTAGAAGGCAGGCTTAGTGACCATGCAAAATAGAGCATGGCAACTTGATCATACACTCTCGCTCATGGTATTTACCCCGTGCCTCCCTGAGCCCCTCTGTTCTCTCCAGGAAACACGGCATTGGTCACAATAGTCCACATCTCTGCTTTGTGGAGTTTACATTCTATTTATTACAAGTTCCAAGAGCATGACTCAGTGGAAATGCCTCAGAGAAGTCCTTTTTTCCCCCACCCTGGGCCTGGAAGACAGTTATTATTGTGGATCATTAAGTAAACCATTCGTCATATTGTGAACATGTACATCATTTATCAAAAAAATTATAATGTGCTACTCATGGTGCTTGATCCTGAATTGTGGTATGGGACAGAATTCCATTTTTATTAGTACTAGTATTTATTAGTTTAGTATTAATAAGAGAAAAATCAGGACATCTTAAAATTAACACATAATATGAGATCTGGCTTCTTAAACTTTTAACTGTATGATAACAGTGTTGTTAATTATAAATACAATGATCTCTCAAACTTTTTCATCTTGCATGACTGAAACTCTATACCCATTGAACAGCAGTCTCCCATATTCCTTTTCCCTGGTTCCTGGTAACCACCATTCTATTTATTGTTTTATTATTTTAATATTTTATATACTTCATATAAGTGGAATTGTGCAGTATTTTTCCTTCTGGGACTGCCTTATTTCATTTAACAAAACTTCCTTGAGATTCACCTATTGTTGCATCTAGCAGGACTTCCTTTGTTTATGAATGAATCATATTCTGTTTTTATGTATGCATCACATTTTCTTTACCCATTCATCCACTGGTGGACATTCAGTTGGTTTCCTTGGTTTGGCTATTGTGAATAGTGCTGCAGTGAACATGTGTGTGCAAATATCTCAAGATCCTGTTTATAATTCTTTGGGGCTTAACTTTAAACTTTCTGTTTGCAATGGTAGCGGGATGGAAAGGATTCTCATAGAAACAAGGAACCATCATCTTCCCCTGTTTAATTGGAAAAGGAGAGGATTAGGGTCTAGACAGTCAAAGAGGAGCAATAAAACATTTTTGAAGACATGTTCAATGGCACATCTGAAGGATTTTTCTTAAAACCACTTTATACGAGTGATGAACAGCGAGATTCTACCCCTGAAACTAATAATACGATATGTTAACTAACTTGAATTTAAATAAAATCTTTTTTAAAAACCCCAACTTTATGGAGGTATGACTAACATACAAAGAGCTGTACATATTTATTTATTTATTTATTTATTTTAAAGATTTTATTTATTTATTTGTCAGAGAGGGAGAGAGAGCACAGGCATACACAGAGGGAGAAGCAGGCTCCCTGCCGAGCAAGGAGCCCGATGTGGGACTCGATCCCAGGACGCTGGGATCATGACCTGAGCCGAAGGCAGCCTCTTAACCAACTGAGCCACCCAGGCGTCCCATGTACATATTTAATATATACAAGTTGATAAATCTGATAAGTACACATCCAAACGTTGGCACCATAACCCATGCAATAAACATATCCATCATCGCCTGAAACTTTCTCCTGCCCTTTTTATTCATTATTTTTGTGATAACACTCAATAGAAGACCCACTAATACCAAATTTTCAATATATAGTATAGCACTGTAACTAGAGACACTATGCTATACAGTGGGTCCTTACAACCTATCTCACATAAGTGAAACTTTGTACCCTTTGACAAGGATGTCCCCGTTTCCCATGCCCCCCAGCATCTGGCAAATACTATTCTGTTCTCTGCTTCTTTGTTTCAGATCTTACATCTTAGTCTTTAACCCTTTGCGAGTTGATTTTTGTGTACAATGTAAGATGTTTCTGGTTTCAATCTTTTGCATGTCAATATCCGTTTTCCACAACACCATTCATAGAAAACACTCTTCTGTCCCCAGTGTGAATTCTTGGCACCACTGTCCAAGATCAAGTGACTGTATGCTTAGTCTAATGCTATTCTGTTCCATTGGGCTATATGTTTGTTATTATACTAGTACCATACTGTAGCTTTGTAATATATTTTGACATCAAAACATGTGATGTCTCTGGTTTTGTTTCTGTTCCTAAGTTCTTTGATTGTTAAGGGTCTTCTGTGTTTCTGTATGAATTTTAGGATTGCTTTTTTTTTCTTTTTAAAGTTTAAATTCAATTAGCCCACATACAGTACATCATTAGTTTCAGATGTAGTAGTCAATAATTTATCAGTGCTTGCGTTTTCTTTCTTCCAGTGTGGAATAGCTGACACACAACATTGCATTAGTTCAGGTATACAGCATAGTGAGTCAACAACTCTACATTATACTATGCTCACAAGTGTAGCTGTTGTCCCCATACAGTGCTAGCACCCCGCCATGGGCTATATTCCCCATGCTGTACTTCTCTACTTCATGACTTATTCATTCCATAACTGGAAGCCTATACCTCCCACTCCACTTCATCCATTTTGCCCATCTCTTCACCTCCCACCCCGCTGACAAACACTGGTTTGTTTTCTATATTTATTGATCTGTTTTTCCTTTTTGTTTTGTTTTTTAGATTCCAAACATAAGTGAAAATGTATGGTATTTGTCTTTGTCTGACTTATTTCACGTACCATAATATCCTCTAGGTCCATCCAGATTGCCACAAATGGCAAAATCTCATTCTATTTTTATGGCTGAGTAATATTCCATTAATATATAATGTCATATACATACATATGTATTATACACATACCACACCTTCTTTATCCATTCATCTATCAGTGGACATTACATTGCCTCCATATCATGGCTATTGCAATAATGCTGCAATAAACATAGGGGTTTTCTTTGGGTAAATGTTTAGTAGTGGAATTACTGGACCACATGGTATTTCTATTTTAAAAATTTTTAAAGATTTACTTATTTATTTTAGAGAAAGCGTGAGCATGCGTGTGAGCCAGGGAGAGGTGGGGGCAGAGGAAGAGGGAGGGAAATCCTCAAGCAGACTTCCTGCTGAACATGGAGCCAAATGTGGGGCTTAATCCAGGGACCCTGAGATCATGACCTGAACTGAAATCAAGAGTCAGATTCTCAACTGACTGAGCCCCCACGGTGCCCCTCTATTTTTAATTTGTGAAGAACCCTCCATGATGTTTATGCGCCAATTTACATTCCCATCAACAGTGTTATATCCTCTTATTGAACTGCTCCCTTTATCATTAGGTAATGCCCTCTCTGTCTCTTGTTACAATCTTTTTTTAAAGTCTATTTTGTCTGACATAAGTATTGCTACCTGGCTCCCCTTTTTTTCTTTTTGCTTCCATTTGCATGGAATATCTTTTTCCATTCTTTCACTTTCAGTCTGTATGTTTCTTTAGGTCTGAGGTGAGTCTCTTGGAAGCAGCATATGGGGGGGTCTTGTCTTTTATTTATTTATTTTTTTGGTCTTGTCTTTGTTTTTTTTTTTTAAAGATTTTATTTATTTATTTGACAGACAGAGATCACAAGTAGGCAGAGAGGCAGGCAGAGAGAGAGGGGGAAGCAGGCCCCCTGCTGAGCAGAGAGCCCGATGCGGGGCTCGATCTCAGGACTCTGGGATCATGACCTGAGCCGAAGGCAGAGGCTTTAACCCACTGAGCCACCCAGGCACCCCTAGTCTTGTCTTTTTTAATAATCCGTTCTTCCATCCTATGTCTTTTGATTGGAGCATTTAGATCATTTACACTTAAAGTAATTATTGATCTAGATGTACTTATTGCCATTTTGTTCATTGTTCTCAGTTGTTTTATAGTTTTTCTCTGTTCCTTTCTTCTTTTGTTCTCTGTCCCTGTAACAGATGACTTCCTTTAATGTTGTGCTTGGCTTTCTTTCTCTTTATTTTTTGTGTATCTGTTACAGGTTTTTGGTTTATGGTTTTCATGAGGTTCATATATAGCATCCTAAATATATACTAGTCTATATTAAGTTGATGACCACTTAAGTTTGGACACATTCTAAAAGAACCCTTTTTATTTCCTTCTCCATATTTTATGTGTATATCACCATGTTTTACATGTAATTACTGTGTGAGCCCCCATAACTAATTCTTTTTTAAAATTATGTTATGTTAGTAACCATGCAGTATGTCATTAGTTTTTGATGTAGTGTTCCATGATTCATTGTTTGCATATGACACTTGGCACTGACACCCAGTGCCAATTCTTTACATGTAACTGATTTTACTACTTTTATCTTTTAACCTTCATACTAGCTTTGTAAGTAATTGCCCTCTACCTTTACTGTATGTTTGCTTTTACTCATGAAATTTTTTTCCTTCCAGAATCTTCTCCCCTCTAATTATGGTCTTTTCTTTTCCATGTAAAGAAGTCCCTTTAACACTTCTCACAAGGCCAGTTTAAAGGTGATGAACTTTTTAAGAAAGATTGATTATTTATTTATTTATTTAATAGAGAGAGTGCATGCACATGTGTGGTGGCTGATGCAGAAGGAGAGGGAGAGAAATCTTAAGCAGACTCTGTGCTAAGCACAGAGCCTCACACAGGGCTCAATCTTGTGACCCTGAGATCAAGATCTAAGCTGAAACCAAGAGTCAGATACTTAAACTAGGTGCCCCTGGTGCTGATGAACTTATAAAACCTTTGTTTGTCTGGGAAACTCCTCCTCTCTCCTTCCCTTCTGAATGGTAATATTTCTGGGTAGAGTATTCTTGGTTGTAGGTTTTGGTTGTTGTTTTTTTTTTCCTTTCAACACTTTAACTCTATCATGTCACTCCCCTCTGGCCTGCAAAGTTTCTACTGAAAAATCAGCTGATAGTCTTATGGGGTTTCCTCTGGTATGTAACTAGTAGCTTCTCTCTTGCTACTTTAAAAATTCTCTCTTTATCTTTAATCTCTGGCATTTTAATTATTGTGTCATTGTGTGGAACTCCTTGGGTTCATCTTAATTGGGGCTCTCTGGCTTCCTTAACTTGGATATGTGTTTCTTTTCCCAGGTTAGGGAGTTTCTCAGCAATTATTTCTTCAAATAAGTTTTTTTTTTGCCCTTCCTCTCTTTTCTTCCTCTGGGGCCCCTATAATGTGAATGTTCATTCACTTGGTGTTATTCAAGAGATCCCATAACCGATCCTCATTTTTGAAAAATTCTTTTTTATTGTTGCTGTTCAGTGTGTTTTCCATTATCCTGTCTTCCAGATCACTGACATGTTCTTCTGCATCCTCTAATCTACTGTTTATTCCCTCTACTGTCTTTTTCATTTCAGTTCTTGTATTCTTTAGCTCCGATTAGTTCTTTTTATATATATTTTTTTTCTATCTCTTTGTCAAAGTTCTCACTGAATTCATCCACACTTCTCTCCAGTCTGATGAGCATCTTTATGACCATTACTTTGAACTTATTAGGTAGATTGGTTATCTCCATTTCATTTAGTTCCTCTTCTGAGGTTTTGTCTCATTCTTTCATTTGGAGCATGTTCCTCTGTCTCCTCATTTTGCTTGGATTTTTGTGTTTGTTTTTATGAATTAGGTGGAACACCTACTTCTCCTAAACTTGAAGGAATCATCCTGTGTATGGTTATTGCCTGTGTAGACTCTCTGTGCCTGGTGACTTGTGCTGGATGGCTAGAGCTGTGGCTGGTGTGGGCTAGGGACCCTAGGACACTCTGTGTTGGGGCTGTCCCTGGTGGGTTGCCTGGCACTGAAGTGGGCATGGGCCAGGGTGTCCCAGGGCTCTCCATGCAGACGGCTCCCTGTAAGGACAGCTGAGCTGTTGTGAATGCAAGCCTGGGGTTCCTGGGGCTCTCCATGCAGAAGACACCCTAGCAGGATAGCTGAATCTTAAGCAGTCACAAGCTGGGGTATTCTCAGGTCTCTCTGCACAGAGAGAACCTTGGTTCTCTGTGTGAGCTCTGAAGCTGAAGTGGGTGCAGGCTAGGGAGTCCCAGGACACTCTGCGCAGGGGACACTGTGGCAGGGCAGTGGGAGCTGAGGTGGGTTCAGTCCAGATGAAGAGGTGTTCCATGGCAGGAGATGCCCTGGAAAATCATTTGGGACAAAGGTGGGTTTATAGTGGGAGGTCCTGGGGTGCTCTACAGTGGGGATTCCCTGGTAAGTCATCTGGAAACAGAGTGGTGCTAGCCTGGAGGGTTCCAAAGTGCTTTGCACCTGTGTCATATAGGTGAGACAGCTGGAGCAACAATGAGTGTTAGCCAGAGGTGTCTTGGTGTGCACCACACTGGGCCACCTTGGTGGGATAACAGGCTGGTGTGGGCTAGGGGTCCAGGGCTTACTGAGACAGTAGACTGGTAAAGCTGCCTGGACCCTGCTCCCATCTGCACTATCAAGGTTGTAAGGAAATGTAAACCCTGGTGCTTGCCAACTCCTCTGACCTGGAAAGAGTTCCAGCAGCTCCCCTGCCATTTGGCAGAGTTGTAGGGCTTAACCTTTTATATTTCATTTGCTCTTTTAAACTGGCTTTTTTTCCCTGTGCCCCAGGGCAGACAAGTCTGCTCATAGTCCCACTGCAGTTTGCAGTGTCTGAGGTGGGAACTCCCTTTGTTATCGTGTCTCCATTTCTCTTGCCATTCTCTGCATGGTCTATCTTTTCTTGTGCAGAAGCTGTTCAGTCATCCCTCAGATCTTCTCCAGGATTAATTGCTCTATAAAGATATATAAATCGGTGTGTTCTTTGGGGGAGGTGAGTTCAGGGTCTTCCTGTGTTGCCATCCTGGACTACTCAGGATTGGTTCTTTCTTTTTTTTTGTTCTCTTAAAAACATTTATTTGATACTTCATTCTGCAAAGGATTTGATGCATTTTACAACATTCATATATGTGAATCACTTGTGAGGAAAACAGAAATCAAAATTTAAAAAGCATTAAGACTGTATAAATAATAACACTAATGCATAGACAAATATATATATATATATATATATATATATATATATATATATACACACACACACACATACATATATGTATTTTGAATCCATCCAGCCATTTTTCAACTCCACTGCTACCTCTATAGTCCACATCCTTCTTCCCTCTGGCCTAGTTTCTCTCCCAACTCCACTGTTGCTCCCTTCTCATCCCTTGCTCAGAAAGTAGCTAGAGTGGGGCACCTGAATGGCTCATTCTGTTAAGCATTCAACTCTTGGTTTTGGCTCAGGTCATGATCTCAAGGTCCTGAGATCGAGTCTACTCAATCCCCATCAGGCTCTGTGCTCAGTGGGGAGTCTGCTAGATATTCTCTCCCTCTGCCCCTCCCCCCACTTGAGCATGCTCTCTCTCAAATAAATTAAATTTTTAGGGGGAAAAAAAAGGAAAACAGCCAGAGGATACTTTAGAAACATTAGCCTGATCCTCTAAACCACCTTCTCCTGCCTAACAACATCTACAGGTTCTCTCTTGAATTTAGGATAAAAGCCAATGTCCCTACATATGACCCACTAAGCCTTTTGTGGTTTGGTGCTGACAAATTCTAGTAGCCATTGTTGATTTTGAGCTGCCCATTAACTATTTGTACTTCCTAATTGCAACCTAGTTTTCTTTTAGGGAATCACCTCTTTACCTTTGGATAAAACAGTCTGGTGGAACCCTCAGTCTAGTGCCCTGTCTTTTCCTAGGCATGGGGCAAGCTTTTCTTCTTTTCTTTTTCTTTGTTTGTTTGTTTGTTTCTTTTCTTTTCTTTTCTTTTTTTTTTGCAAGCGTATCTTAAGAGCAAGGCCAATAGATGCTCCGAGAATGAGTTGATGGACAGAGGTAAAAGTTGGTGAAAGTTGATTGATCCAAGAGGCAAGTACCCAGATCTGGCCATACCTACTACAAGACTCTTCTTCATGGACTTCCTGCTCCTAGCACTTTGGATATTCCTGAATCCTGCCTATTTGAAATCCTTTCCATCAATTCAGGATTGTTTTCTTTGTTTCTGTAAAGAATGCCATTTGGATTTTGATAGGGATTTTATTAAATCTATAGATCACTTTGAGTACTATGGGTATTTTAACAGTATTCTTTCAATTCATGAATATGGGATATCTTTCCATTTTTTATTTGCCTGCTTTAATTTGTTTCTTCAGTGTTTATAATTTTTAATATATAATTTTTCATCCCTGGTTAAGTTTATTTCTAAGGACTTTATTACTTTTGAATTTATTGTAAACAGGATTTTTAAAAAATACTGCACCCAAGGTGGAGCCCAATGTAGGGCCTGAACTCATGATCCTGAGATCAAGACTTAAGCTGAGATTGGGAGTTGGATGCTTAACTGACTGAACCACCCAGGTGCCCTGAACAGGATTGTTTTCTTAATTTCATTTTCAGATAGTCTGTTGCTGGTGTATAGAAATGCAACTGATTTTTGTATTTTGCTCTTGTGTCCTGAAACTGAATTCATGTATTGTTTCTAACAAAATTTTGGAGGTGTCTTTAGGATTTTCTGCATGAAAGATCATGTCATCTGCCAACAAAGATAATCTTTTTTCTTCCTTTCTGATTTGAATGCCTTCTGTTTCTTTTTCTTATCTAATTGTTCTGGCTAGGACTTCCCAATCCTATGTTGAATTAAAGCGGCATTCTTGTCTGGTTCCAGATCTTGGAGGAAAAGCTCTCAGTTTTCCACCATTGAGTATAATGTTAGCTGTGGGCTTTTCATACATGACCTTTAAGGTAAGTTCCTTATTTCTTGAAAGTTTTTAAAATCATGGATGTGGGTTGAATTGTGTCAGATGCTTTCTTACATCTATTGGGATGATCATATATTTTCTAACCTTCATTCTGCTAATGTGGTGTATCACATTTTTAAAAATTGCATATGTTGAATTATCCTTGCATCCCAGGAATAAATCCCACTGAGTCATGTGTGCAGTGTGTGTGCGCTGTTGAAGTTGGTTTCCTAATATGTTGTTGATATGTTGTTGATTATTTTTTTCACTTTTGTTCATTGGGGATATTACCCTGTAGTTTTCTTTCCTTATGGTGTCTTTGTCTGACTTTTGTTTCAGAGTCATACTGCACTCATAAAACAAATCTGTTAGTGTTTCCTGTTTATTTTTTGGAAAAGATTGAGGAAGATCGGTGTTCATAACTTAAATGTTTGGTAGAATTCACCTGTGAAGCCATCTGGTGTCAGGCTTTTATTTCTGGGCTACATTTAAAAAAAAAATTCTAGTTAGTTGACATACAGTTCAATATTGGTTTCAGGAAAAGAGTTCATTGGCTCATCATTTATATATAATACCCAGTGCTCATCATAACACATGTCTTCCTTAATACCCATTACCCATCCCTCCCATCCCCCACCATCTCCCTCCATTAACCCTCTTTTATCTCTATAGTTAAGAGTCTGGTGATTTGTTTCCCTCTCTCTTTTCCTCCTCCCAAATGTCCATCCATTTTCTTTCTTAAATTCCACATAAGAGTGAAATCATGTAGCATTTGTCTTTCTCTGATTGAGTTATTTTCCTTAGCATAGTACACTCTAGCTCCATCCACATCATTGCAAATGGCAAGAATTCATTCTGTCAATGGCTGAGTAGTATTTCATTACATACACACACACACATACATACATACATGCATACATACAGATATATCACATCTTCCTTATCCATTCATCAGTTGATGGTCATTTGGGCTCTTTCCCTAGTTTGGCTATTGTTGATAATGCTTCTATAAACATCAGGGGGCATGTACTACTTTGAACGTGTATTTTTGTACCCTTTGGGTAAATACCTAGTAGTGCAATTGCTGGATCATAACGTAATTCTATTTTTAGCTTTTTGAGGAACCACCAGAGTGGCTGCAATAGTTTGCATTCCCACTAACAATGTAAGAGGGTTCCCCTTTCTCCACATCCTTGCCAACATCTGTTTCTTGTGTTAATAATTTTAGTCATTCTGACTGGTGTGAGTTGATATCTCATTGTGGTTTTGAATTGTATTTCCTTGATGATGAATGATGTTGAACTACTTTCCTTTTTTTGGGAAGCTACCTGTAACTGGTTTCTTTTTTTTTTTTTTTTAATTTAAATTCAATTAGCCAACATATAGTACATTATTAGTTTCTGATGTCGTGTTCAATGACTCATCTTTTCATGTGTCTGTTAGCCATATGGGGATCATCTTCGGAAAATGTCTATTTGTATCTTCTGCCCATTTCTTAACTGTATTATTTGTTTTTTGGGTGTTGAGTTTAATAAGTTCTTTATAGATTGGATACTAACACTTTATCAGATATGTCTTTTATTTAAAAAGTATCCTCTGGGATACTTTTAATTACTTTTTAAATCTCCTTATTGGTCACTAGTTTCTTCAGGTTTTCTATTTCTTCTTGATTCAGTTTAGGTAGTGTGTATGCTTCTAGGAATTTATCTATTTCTTCTACGTTGTTTGTTTTGGTGCCATATAATTGTTATATAGTCCCTCGTGATCTTTTTTTTATTTCTGTAGCATCAGTTGTAATGTCTTCTCTTTCATTTCTGATTTTATTTATTTGAGTCTTCTCTCTGTTTTCATGGCCAGTCTAGCTAAAAGTTTGTCAATTTTTTTATCCTTAAAAAAAAAAAACCCTGGGACGCCTGGGTGGCTCAGCTGGTTGAGCGGCTGCCTTCGGCTCAGGTCATGATCCCAGCGTCCTGGGATCGAGTCCCACATCGGGCTCCTTGCTCGGCAGGGAGCCTGCTTCTCCCTCTGCCTCTGCCTGCCACTCTGTCTGCCTGTGCTCGCTCGCTCTCTCTCCCTCTCTCTCTGACAAATAAATAAATTTTTAAAAAAAATTAAAAAAAAAAAGAACCCTAATTCTTTTATCAATTTTTTTTTCTGTTTTTTCCCCCTCTAATTCCTTAGAGCCTTGTACTGGTGTTTGTGCATTAAAAAAAAAAAAATTTCAATTAGCCAACATATAGTACAACACTAGTTTTTGATGTAGTGTCCAACGATTCATCAGTTGCGTGTAACACCCATGCTCCTCACAACATGTGGCCTCCTTAATACCCATCATCCCAGGGTGTTTGTGCATTTGAAGAAGCAGTGGCATCTTCCAGTCTTTACAGTCAGCTTGGCAGGAAAAGCCTTTCACCAGTCATCATGGCTGGAGATTCTGGGTAAGCCAGTTAGCAGGGTTTATCAGTGGGTCTGCTCCTTGGACCCATGGATGTGTGGACCTTTTGCCAGTCTGCAGGTGGATCCACTGCCAGCTTCATGAACAGGTGGGCCAGATTGTGGGCTTGCTAAAGCCTCTTTGAAGTAAAGCAAGGGTGGGATGTGAATAGCAAGAGAAAGACATAGTCTGGATTGCAGATGTGCAGGAGCTGAAAGCTACTTGAAAGTAGTTACATTTGAAATGGGCCTTACAGGTTGAGGTAGAACTAGCCAGGTTTTTTTTTTTTTTTTAAGATTTTATTTATTTATTTAACGAAGATCACAAGTAGGCAGAGGCAGGCGGGGGAGGGGGGGTAGGCAGACTCCCTGCTGAGCAGAGAGCCCGATATGGGGCTCCATCCCAGGATGCTGGGATCATGACCTGAGCCGAAGGCAAAGGCTTTAACCCACTGAGCCACCCAGGTGCCCCGAAATAGCCAGGTTTAAATCAAGCAGGGATATGACTAAATTTCCAATTGAGAGCAGTCCAAATGACAGCAGAGGGGCCAAGCCAGTGGTGTGCTAGTAAATGTTTAACACCTAACATTATAGGAGGGGGAAAAAAGCCATAGATCTCAAATTTGTAGTGGTTATCAATTTCTGTAGAATGAATACTACCACCATTGTCAATAAAAGCCACCGGCATCATGGTGATTGCTTTACAAACTATCTAAAAATTTAACGAAGGGCTTTTGTGTATTTGTACCTGCTAATTCCAGGACAACAATGGGCAGTTTCATGCTTTTCACCCCAACATGGTGTTATGATGGGCACAAATAGTTGTTTTTTTTTTAACCAGCAAAGGGCAATCAGAGAAAAAGAAAAGACACATTTAAAAAAACAAAGATCCAGCAGGCTCCCATTTGAATATAGGCCTCCTCTTCCTTAATTAAGAATTTTATGAGGTACGAGGAGCTCCTTGACTTCCCATAAATGATCTGACATCACCTCCCTAAATTCTTCTGGAAATACAACTCACATCTCTGCTCACCAAGAGTGAATGGCCAGTGTGAAATAACCCATCAGCATCTCCCAGATGTTTACTCTGATACTGGATATGATTTGAGGCCAGTCTCACAGGCATGGCAGCCCTCATCTGGCCCAAGTTTAAGGTATGTTTGGAGCCCATCCTTAGAATACTGCCTATGACAATGACCTGTGATCATGAGTTTCTGGTGTTAGTTACAGGAGGGAGATGCTATCTTGACTCTTCTCTTCCAAAAGCATAAGTCCAGCATTTTGCTGCTTGAACTAGCTCTGCAATTGAAAAGGACATTCTTAATCTGGTAGGTCCTCACTTAGGTGACCTTACATTTCTCTAAAGTCCCTTCCTCATGAAATTTTTCCAATGGACTTCTTGGTATTGTAGAGGCAGGATGAGAATTAAGTCAATATTATTGGAATAATTAGTAAGTAAGTATTTGAGGTTTGCTGGATATAATTCCATCTACGTATTTATAACCTAATGTATGGCTAGAAAGTCTTCATGAAAAGGTGCTATTATTTTTCTCTACCTATTTCTTCTCCCCCTCCATCTCTTCCTCCTCCTCTCCTCCCATCCTTCTCCCTCCTCTTCTCTTCCTTCTTCTTCATGACAGAGAGATTGGGTTTAGAAATACTTAATAACCTTCTGCAAGGTATACACCTAGCATGCTGCAGGGCCATTAAGCAATTCCAGATTATAACCAACTTGGGTATGAGTTATTCTACATCAAGATGCCACCTTGGTTTCATCCTCAGATTTAATTCTAGGCATCACCTTCATGGAAGCACAATATGCCAGGAATTCCCTCAAAGATACTAAATGAAGAACCAAAATAAAGGCTCTCAGGAAATGTCATTTTTCCCGAGGTAAACAGCTTCTTTGCAAAGGATGGCTGGCTGAGAACCAAGCTTAACGTCCAGGTCTTTCATGCCCATCTAGCATAAATGGAGCTTTGGACCTTAATCCATTTGATTCCTTTCCTGATCTGAATATCTAACATACACACCCTTTCTGATGCCCGACAGCCCACTCAGATCTTGTGTTTAAAAAGTCCTTTATTTTCCCGAGGCTCCTTTCACTCCCTAATTCACCTTTCACATGTTAGTCTTTTTGAGGTCTTGATTTCCTCCTAAATATAACAGCAAGTGGTCTAGCTTATCCTCTGTGGGGGGCCTCCTAATGCTCACATTGTGTGACAACTGAACAGTTTCTTGTGGCGGTTGTTTTTGAAGGTTTTGAGATCCACCGTGCAGGAGGAGCTGGAGATAGCACAGAAAAAATCTTCCGTGCCTGACTTGTTCCGCACGCCCATCCTGCGCAGAAGGATCTGTTTATTGTCCTTCGTGAGGTAGGTTTCACACTGTGCATGAAGAATATTAAAACAGTGGAGACATGAATCTATTCCTATCAAAGGATACAACAGGGTATAGGGATAGATTTGGAGATAAAACATGAGGAAGCCAAAGATAATTGCGTTTTTTAGTTACAGAAAGACTGACCCAGAACTAATTGTGCAATGAGTTTTTTTTATTAGGTCAACTTACCCGTGGAAATGAAAGCTGTGAACTTCAATCACAGTAGAGATTTTAGCTTTAAGTTTCTTCACTTATTAGTTTCCATGTCAACGGAGATAAAATCACAAAGAGTTGGGACGCCTGGCTGGCTCAGTCAGAAGAGCATGTGACTCTTGATCTCAGGATTGTGAGTTTGAGCCCCACACTGGGTGTAGAGATCACTTAAATAAACTTAAAAAAAATTCTTAAGTGCACCAATGTATATAGCTTGATGGATAGTTGCATATGTAAATGTGCAACCATCACTCAAATCAGGATATAGAAAAAACCTCTAAACCCCTGGAGGGCCTCATTATGTATTTTTTCTTTTTTTTTTCTTTTAAAGATTTTATTTATTTATTTGACAGACAGAGATCACAAGTAGGCAGAGAGGCAGGCAGAAAGAGAGAGGAGGAAGCAGGCTTCCCACTGAGCAGAGAGAGCCCTATCCGGGCTCGATCCCAGGACTCTGGGATCATGACCCAAGCAGAAGGCAGAGGCTTTAACCCACTGAGCCACCCAGGTGTCCCAGTATTCTTTCTTTAAAAAAAAAAAAAAGATTTTATTTATTTATTTGAGAGAGAGAGAGAAAATACAAACAGGGTGAGGGGCAGAAGGAGAAGCAGACTCCCTGCTGAGCAGGACTCCAAGATAATGACCTGAGCCAAAGGCAGATGCTTAACTGACTGAGCTACCCAGGGGCTTCCATCATTATATATTCTTAAGAATACCCCCACCCACCAATGGTTACCAAAAAGTAACCATTATGACCTCCAATTTATGCAATATTTTGTGACAGTTTTTAAATCATCACCATGTAGAATATTCTACAAAACAGACTGTGCCTTTGTGCTTGAACACCAACCACTGGCTGCCTGTCTGATGATATTTATGATTGTGGTTTGTAGAACCTAGGGTCTAAATGTAATGACATCTATCTTTCTTCTTTTGTTCCCTGCAGATTTGCAACCTACATGCCCTTTTATGGCCTGATTCTCCACCTCCAGCACATTGGGAACAATGTTTTCCTGTTCCAGGTTCTCTTTGGCATGGTCAACCTCCCCGCCAATTATGTTGCCCTTTTGGCACTGAATCATATGGGCCGTAGAGTAAGCCAGATGATTTTCGTGTCCTTACTTGGAATCTTCATTCTGACCACCACGTTTCTGCCTGAAGGTGAGAAAAGAGCACAGGTTGAAGAAAGGAAATATCTCAGGGACTTGGGGACTAGACTCACACAAGGAAAGGGAGAATATGGTTCTAATGATTCCCCAAAACTGATCTGAGGATTTAGGACAGATTCTACCATTAAGCAGCTGGGAAAGAGTCATAGCTCAGTAAGAGCTGGTGCAGACGTATGGCTATCCTTATCACATCTGAGAAGTATCTGGTGCTGTATCTGTTGGGTCCATTATCAAAGGAATGAGACTGAGACAAAGTGAAAGTTATGCAAAGTCTTATTCTGTGCCAAGTATTCCTATCAAAGGATAGGACTGACCAGCCAGTCAGACTGACCAGCCAGGGCCGCCTCCAAAGAAAGCGACCCCCCTTGGTCTTACAGGCTAGTTTTTATAGGGCACAACCGCAGACCTCTACGCATATGGCTTTGGCTGATTGGATATCTTTTACCTGTCTTGTCTTATTTTAGGTGTGTGTTTTAGCAACGGTTACCCAGAACCGATATCACTAACTGCTGAGGCGTGGTTATTAAACAACAAAATGGCCACCTAGGCAACATGGCAACAATAAAATGGCTACCTGGGCAACAAAATGGCTATCTAGGCAACATGGAGTCACTCTGGCTAAGCAGGCCCAGGCAGGCCCTAGGGGTTTAGCAGGTTTTAACATGAAATCGGCCCCAGCAGTATCTTCCTTAAAGTTTCTCTAGGGGACCAATTAATCACTTACCCTTTTGGCTTTGACCAATCACACTTGTAATTGTAAATGACAGTATCATGTCCAATATATATTAATTTTATCTCATATGAGAACACAATACCCTCATTTCTGCTGTCTGGTTATTTTCTTATGACTCCGGCTTTGGTGACAATTTACTCCCTGATGTCTACCTATATCCACTTGTGTGTCTTGTATTAGGTCACCATCACTGCAATCATGGTTTAGGGAAGACTTTTTGATTTCAAGAAAATAAAAGTATCTTGTCTTCAAGCAGAGAA
The DNA here is from genome assembly GCA_004024625.1 of Mellivora capensis. NCBI lineage: Eukaryota > Metazoa > Chordata > Mammalia > Carnivora > Mustelidae > Mellivora > Mellivora capensis. Next base: position 64,294 of record PISX010005397.1, on the reverse strand, counting down.
GCAGGCAATAGGAACAAGGAGTGAAGCAGAATCTATTTTATGAACTAGAATTATTATTAGAATCTATTTTATGAAATTAAATGATCTTATGTAATGAACAGGGGAACCGTGGTGGTCCTGTGCTTCACCTAACTCCCAGCATAGCTGTGTATGTTACAGGATCCCAGATTGGTAGCTCTGCCTTCATCTTGGATGTGTGCACTGATGCATGTTTGCTGCTTTACCACAAATGTACTCCAATGTTGTAATGCTCTCATGAGATTTTTTTTTTTAATTATTGAGTAGAAAATGGACTCTGAGAGTTCCTTTCAGAGGTTTCCAAAGTCCAACAATCATTCCCCTAATACAGGTCTTTATTCTTAAATCTTCAAATATTACTCTAGATCAAGCTAGTCTCCAGCTTATCCAGAACATGAGACAAAGGTCTTATTACTCTCTGCTGCGGTACTAGCCCCAAGTCAATATCATGTGTGCACCCAGGTTTTAAACTCCTCAAGGACATCGATGAGTTTTACATCCCTCGGTAATTGTTCATATGGAGTCCCACTTTATACATGAAAGGCAGAGGAGATACTGGACAAAATAAATGAAATCGAACTCATGTTCCCCTCTCCATCTTTGGCAAATCTCTGATGTGTAAGGGAGAGGTAATAAAATGACTCGGGTGTTTTATTCTCTGTTTAAGTTGTAACATATAGATAAGCCACATTTCTTAGCTACTAGTCACTCCACGTTCTCTGCCTCTGTGCATTTTTTCTACAGTGTATTTAACATAAGCAAACATGTCCAATTGTGTCTTTTTCACAAAAAGATTCCTTTAGCTCTGATTTCCTGTCTCACTGGTCTTCCTCTCCAGAAATGCAGACTCTGCGTATTACTTTGTCAACTTTGGGAGTAGGAGTTTCTTCTGCAGCTGTCATGAGTTCTTCTGCCCATGGAAATGAACTAATCCCTACCATAATCAGGTACAAATCTCATGGAAGCTCTAGCAGGGTCAAAACAGACCTTCCCCAGCTAATTAACATTTATAGTGGAAAGAACACTGGTGAGTTATCAGAAGCATCAATTATAATAGCTTTTTAAAAAAGACTTTATTTATTTATTTGACAGAGAGAGAGAGAGAGAGGAAATACAAGCAGGGGGAGTGGGAGAGGGAGAAGCAGGCTTCCCGCTGAGCTGGGAGCCAGATACGGAATTCGATTCCAGGACCCTGGGATCAGGACCTGAGCTGAAGGCAGATGCTTAACGACTGAACCACCCAAGTTCCCATAATAGTATTAATAGTAACAAAAATTACAACCAAAATTTATTAAAATCTGACTTTGGCAAGGCACTGTTCTTTTTTAACATACCATCTCACATAATCTACAGAACCACTCAATGGTAGATGCTATGGAAAAGAGTATTTTTTAAATGACAAAAGTATGTGCTAAAGCACTTGTGCACTTGAAAAAAATTGCTAGCAAACAAGACAGCATATTTGAAATGTAAGAGTATATCATCAACCTTTGTATATCTGAACACTATTGTGATATCTCCCATAATTGAAGCAAAATAATAAATCACAAATTACCTGCATGGATTTATACCTAAGATAGGAAAACCTAACTGTGTTTATGTTGTTTGTACTCCAAGGGCAACAGCGACAGGAATCCTGGGAATTGCTGCTAATATTGGAGCAGCCCTGGCTCCCCTCTTGATGATCCTAAATGTGTATTCTCCCCACCTGCCCTGGATCATGTATGGAGGCTTCTCCATCCTCTCTGGTCTTGCTGTTCTCTTCCTTCCTGAAACCAGGAATCAGCCTCTGCCTGACTTCATCCAGGATGTGGAAAAGGAGTGAGTAGACCCCCTGGCTGCCACTTAGGGGAACTGTGTGCTCTAGGTCTGTGACGAGGAAGGCAAGATACCATTTAGGATCACTATCCCCTGGGAAAGATTTATGAATTTAAAAACATTTTTTGATTTATTCATTTAAGAGAGAGAGAGCACAAGCAGAGGAAGAGGCAGACGGAGAAGGAGAAGCAGACTCCCTGCCCAGCTGGGAGCCCAATGTAGGGCTTGATCCCAAGACTCCAAGATCATGACCTGAGTTGAAGGCAGACACCCAATCATCTGAGCCACCCAGGCGCCCCTATGAATTTTCTTTTTTGTTTTTTTAGTGAGCTATATACCCAACGTGGGGCTTAAACTCATGACCCCAAGACCAAGTCACTTGCCCTACCAACTGAGCCAGCCAGCTGCCCCTCCCAGGGGAAGATTCAGACCTAGTCATATGTCATGTGGTCAGTGCCTTTGATTTAGCTACAGCTTCGTGCCTCTTCACACTGACTTCAGACGCCCCTGTGGCTCCCCAGGTCACATAGACTGGCTCTGCCCAGTGGCCAAAATTAGGTGCCTTAGGGTGACAAACACACCCTGAAGGTATTTTATAGACATACACAGATCCAGACACCAGGATCTCATCCCTCAGACCCCGGCAGCCCCCAGCTGGGGGAGTGCAGTGAGCTCCCCGGAGTGTCTGAGGACTGCCCTGGTCACTGAATCTGAACCGGATCAGGGAGATGACAGGAGCCCCTCCCACAGATGACCGTGTACCTCAGGGGAAGAGTCTGGTTGGGCTGCCCGTGAGATCCACACCAGCTGCTGATTTCTGCTGGGGATGCAACTGTTGAGAAAAGTGGAGAAGGAGGAGTTAATATAGGTTGGTTGGTTGGTTGGTTGGTTGGTTGGTTGGTTGGTTGGTTTTACACAGAACAAGAAATGTTATTATCTTGAATGCTGGTGCATAATCAAAGGAGGAGGCAGAGGGAAACCTCATATACTGTGGTGGATTTCTGGGCAGGTAAGGGTTGAAGGCATAATTGTTCGGTCTTCTTTCAGATGGAGGACTTCCCTTTTACTTGACATTTTTACTTTAACCGTTGTTATGAAGTTCAACATAAGTCTTTCACCTGTAAGGTTAAATGGAAAACAGAGTGAATAAAACAATTGTTAGTGTTAGAGTTTGTTTTCTCTGTTCTTTCATATGCATGGTAATGTCTAATTTTGAAATTTTCTTATGGGCATCTTAATTTTTGAGTTTTAAAAAATGGTAAGACCATGAATTTTCTTGCTTTATGGATCATAGTAGCTTCACAAATGACTAAGATACATGTACAAACAAAATTTTAGAGGCTCTCAAAAACATATTTGGAGATATGGCACACGTGATATATATTTCTTTTTGGATCCTTATCCTTTTGGGATACTGAAGAATTTAAAATTTAAAATATAGGCATTCTGGGACGCCTGGGTGGCTCAGTTGATTAAGCGGCTGCCTTAGGCTCAGGTCATGATCCCAGCGTCCTGGGATCAAGTCCCACATCGGGCTCCTTGCTCGGTGGGGAGCCTGCTTCTCCCTCTGCCTCTGCCTGCCACTCTGTCTGCCTGTGCTCGCTCACTCTCTCTCCCTCTCTCTCTGACAAATAAATAAATAAAATCTTTAAAAAAAAATAAAATAAAATATAGGCATTCTTTTGGTCATGGGGCCTACTGAAAAAGGAAGGAAGGAAGGAAGGAAAGACGGAAGAAAGGGGTGCCTGAGTGGCTTAGTTAGTTATATCTGACTCTCAATCTCAGGTCAGGTCTTGATCTCAGGGTCATGAGTTTAGCCCATGCGCTTAAATGGGCTCCATGCTGGGCATGGAGCCTATTCAAAAATAAAATAAAATAAATAAAATATAGGCATTTTAATTGATCAAGAATTTTTAAATTATTAAAATTTTGAAGAATTTTTAAAATTAAAAAAATTTAAATGATCAAGAATCAGGAAAGGGGAGCCTGGGTGGCTCAGTGGGTTAAAGCCTCTGCCTTTGGCTCAGGTCATGGTCCCAGAGTCCTGGGATCGAGCCCCACATCGGGCTCCCTGCTTCCTCCTCTCTCTCTGCCTGCCTCTCTGCCTACTTGTGATCTCTGTCTGTCAAATAAATAAATAAAATCTTTAAAAAAAAAAGAATCAGAAAGGATTTTTAAACTTTTGTATATTGCCTTTACTTCTTCCAAATCCCTTTGGCCTCCAGATCCCTTGGCCTCCAAAGGTGAGAATGGGAGTTGAAACTATGGAAGCTGCCTTCCCAGAATTTACTCAGATCTTTGGGGCAGGGGTCCTGGTTTGAATCAAAATTGATGGGTCAAGAATCAGTTTGCTTTAAAGAATGCAGGACCTATATGTTGACTTGATGTCTTCTCATTTTTCTGCTTCTTTGTTGGTTTCATTGTATTTTTACCAGGAGAGAAGGCCTAAGAAAAACAAAGACGGAAGATACCTTCATGAAAGTGACACAGTTTTAAGGAGTTCCAGTAACGAACTGCTAATCAAGGAGCAAGACAGAGGAAGGAAAGTCAGGATCATCCCCAGATACTGGAAAGATCTGTAAAATAAACAAAAAGCTATAAAGGAAACAGGGATCCCATTTATAATTGCAGGACTAAGTAACTATGCAATAGCTACAGTTAATCATAATGAGAAGTTTGAGGAAAGCCCTAATACTTGAAAAGGTGTTTTTATTCTTGAAGTCTCGTAGATATACAATGTTCTATTAGTTTCAGGTGCACCACATAGTGATTCGATAATTCTATACATTCAAAGTCATAATATTTTTAAATGAATCATAGTAAAATATGTACAAAATTATAGATGTCTAGCATCTTTCTGGACAGAAAGGTAGAATAGAATTTAAAAACTTTGATTTTGCCCCAGTTAATTGGTAGAGTAATTGCTGGAGTAATTACAATGGAAAATTCCATCTTTGGGGACAACTCCAAAAAGAGTTCCATATGTATCTATAAATTAATAATAGGCAAAATGATTCAGAAAAATGAGGCTCATGGAGGGAGGATGAAGTGGGTTTTTGGGGCAGCATATGACTGGAATGAGATGCAATAGGTCAAAAACACAATAGCAGATGCCTTTACAAATCCAAAGAAGTCCAGAATGATATGGTAGCATATTTGACACTTGAAGTTTGATCATTATCAATGATTTCATTATCAATGATTCATTGATCATTATCAGCAATCAATCATTATCAATGATTTATGATGATTAAGAGCATCATAAATCACTGATAAAAATAAGTAATTACATAATAATTACCATTAAATGACTTTATAAATAAATGCCTGCGGCGCCTGGGTGGCTTAGTCGTTAAGCGTCTGCCTTCAGCTCAGGTCATGATCCCAGGGTCCTGGGATGGAGCCCTGCATGGGGCTCCTTGCTCAGCGGGGAGCCTGATTCTCCCTCTCCCTCTTCCTCTGCTTGTGTTCCCTCTCTCACTGTGTCTCTCTCTGTCAAATAAATAAATAAAATCTTAGAAAAAAAAGTTAAAAATAAGTAAATAAATAAATGCCCAATTTTTTAACTTCATTCCCTAAACCAAAAAAATACTCCATGTGATTGAAAAGATATATAGAACAATTAAACCATGTTGTTCAACACAAAATCTTGGGGTTACAAAAGTGTTCTGCATAGTAAAGCAAATGCCAGAAATCTATGTAGAGGTAGATTGGACTAAATACTCATTTAAAACCTCTGTTGGACCAGCCCTAGAGACATAATAGAAATCCAGAATAATACTCATAAAAATAACAAAAGCTGTAAACCTCTAGTGGTGTACCTTTATGAGATTTTTATTTTCTTTCTTTTTTTTTTTTTTTTAAAGATTTTATTTATTTATTTGAGAAAGAGGCAGTGAGAGAGCATGAGCGAGGAGAAGGTCGGAGGGAGAAGCAGACTCCCCATGGAGCTGGGAGCCCGATGCGGGACTTGATCCCGCGTCTCCGGGATCATGACTTGGGCTGAAGGCAGTCGTCCAACCAACTGAGCCACCCAGGCGTCCCTTATTTTCTTTTTTTGTAAGTCTCTGTATTCTAAGCTTAAAAAGGATAATGCACCATTTAAAAATATTATTATAAGGAATCATCAAAAATAAATTTCGGGGGGCACCTGTGTGGCTCAGTCACTTAAGTGTCCAACTTTTGATTTCAGCTCAGGTCATGATCTCAAGGTTGTGAGATTCAGCCCTGGGTCAGGCTCCGAGCTAGGTGTGGAGCCTACTTAAGATTCTCCCTCTTCTTCTGCTCTCCCCAACTAAAAAATTTGCAAAAGACAAATTAAAAATGTTCAAAATGGCTCTGTATTAATATGTATATCTAATAAATATTCATGAAAAAGTACATAATTCAAGATTAAATAGTCAAAAAGCAAAAGCAGGGGTACCTGGGTGGCTCAATGGGTTAAGCCTCTGCCTTCAGCTCAGGTCATGATCTCAGGGTCCTGGGATCGAGCCCCACATCAGGCTCTCTGCTCAGCAGGGAGCCTGCTTCCCCATCTATCTCTGCCTGCCTCTCTGCCTACTTATGATCAAGAATCGCTGGCTCCAGTGTGCCTGGGTGGCTCAGTGGGTTAAAGACTCTGCCTTTGGCTCAGGTCATGGTTCCAGGGTCCTAGGATCGAGCCCCGCATTGGGCTCTCTGCTCAGGGGGGAGCCTGCTTCCCCCTCTTTCTCTGCCTGCCTCTCTGCCTACTTGTGATCTCTCTCTATCTCTGTCAAATAAATAAATAAATTCTTAAAAAAAAAACAAAAGCATATAATTTTTTAAAGGTTTTATTTATTTATTTATTTGACAGAGATAGAGAGAGATCACAAGTAGGCAGAGAAGCAGGCAGAGAGAGAGGAAGCAGGCAGAGAGAGAGAGGAAGCAGGCTCCCTGCTTAGCAGAGAGCCCGATATGGGGCTTGATCCCAGGATCCTGGGATCATGACCTGAGCCGAAGGCAGAGGCTTTAACCCACTGAGCCATCCAGGCACCCCCAAAGCATATAATTTTCAAAGAAAAAAGTCTTGCAATAATAAATCATTGAACACTACATCAAAAACTAATGACATGCCATACAGTGGCTAACTGAACATAATAAAAAAAACTCATAATAATGCAAAACTGTACAAAACCACTGGAATTTAAAGACATTCAAGCTAAAATAAAACACTGACAGACCATGAGAAACTGGACTCTGAGAGACGAACTGAGGGTTTGAGAGGGGAGGGGAGTGGGGGGATGGATGAGCCTGGTGGTGGGTATTAAGGAGGACACGTACTGCATGAAGCACTGGGTGTGGTGCATAAACAGTGAATCTTAGAACACTAAAAAAATAAAATTAAATTTAAAAAAACTTTTATTTTCCAAAAAATCAAAGATTTGTAAATAGATATTTGTTAATTGATGGCAGGATTATAAAGTAACACCTGCTATAGAACTGCTTAAAATACTGGATGGTGTCATTATATAGAATTCTAAAAATCTTTAATTAATCCAGCAATCATTTATTCAGCATATAGTAGTTACCAATGCTGGGAACTTTGGATACAAAGAGGAGATGAGGGGTGCTTTGGTGGCTCAGTCGGTTAAGCATCAGACTCTTGGTTTCAGCTTGAGTGGTGATCTTCAGGTCATGAGGTCGAACCCAGTATCAGACTCCATGATGGACATGGAACCTGCTTAAGATTCTCTCCCTCTTCCCCTCCCCCTCTCAAAAAAAAAAAAAAAAAAGACATGATCATGACATCAAAAATATAAAAGAGGAAGGGTAAAAGGAAGGATACTTGATAAGTGAATGAAGATAAATTGCTAGTAGCAGAAAAAGGATCATTTCATGAGATGTTTTCTGTAGACCTCATTGTAACCACAAAGCAAAAATCTAGAGCAGAGACACAAAACGTAATAAAGGGGTAGACTGAGCAAATCACCATGGAAAACCACCAACTTACTAAAGTAGACAAAAACAAGAAAAAGAAACACGGGAGAAACAAAATTACCAGAAAGCAAAAGATGGAATAGCAGTAGTAAATTCTTACGTATTGATAATTACCCTAGATGAAATGGCTCGAACTCACAAATCAAAAGGCACAGAGTGGCTGAATGGACTTAAAAATTACCTGAATATATACTGCCTGCAGGACAGTGAAAGCACAGAAGAATATATTCTGAGCAAGTGGAAACGACAAGGAAGGCGTAGCCTCACTTACATCGACAAGATAGACTTCAAGCCAAAAAGGGTAAAAAAAGACCAAAGAAAGGTTATTATATGATACCAAAGGGATCAATACATCAAGATATAGTAATCACAAATATATATGCTTCTAATACCTAAGCATTGAAATATATTAAGCAATTAATAACAGAACTTAAGGGGGGACGCCTGGGTGGCTCAGTTGGTTAGTCAGCTGCCTTCGGCTCAGGTCATGATCCCAGCGTCCTCGGATCGAGTCCCACATCCAGCTCCTTGCTCAGTGGGGAGCCTGCTTCTCCCTCTGCCACTCTGTCTGCCTGTGTGCTTGTTCTCATTCTCTCTCTCTCTCTCTCTCTCTGACAAATAAAAAAAAATCTAAAAAAAATAACAGAACTTAAGGGAGAAACAGACAATATAATAACAATAGGAGATTTTAATAACTTACTATCAGCAATGGATAGAAGAGCCAATCAACAAGAAAATACTGAAATTGAAATGCACTCTACAACAAATGGACTTAGTAGACCAGAGCATTTCACCCAACAGCAGCAGAATATATCCCTTTCATCCAACATTCAAAGACGTGTAGTCTCATATTTTTCTCATTTCTTTAAAATGTTGAATATCTAAATGTTTAGTAATAAACAAGGGAATTAAAAATTTCATGCTTTAAATCTCTTGAACAAACCAGACCCCACCTTCAGTCCACTGCTGGGACAACACCCATGCTGTTGCCCTTGTAGAAATAAGTTTTAAAACACCCTGGTGGGGGTGACTCAGGGTGTGGACATGGGCTTCTGGGACTCAGACAACTACCACAGTGATCACAGTTTTGCCTATTAAACACTAGTCCAAGCCTAGACAAACCTACTCAGCATTGGTTCCTTGAATCCTTTCTCTTTGCATATCTTATGCAATAGCCCAAATTCCTTTATTCCTTGAGTAACCAGTAATCCTATTTGCGTATTTGCCTAAAAATAACATCTGCTTTTAATGTCAAAAGTATCCCACTGAGTATGAAAAGTTTAGGGTCACTCTACATACTCCTGACTGGAAAGAGGCTACATCTAAGAGTTTGGCAAAAGGAAATCATTGGTAATGCATTCAAGCCTTTTGATGATGATTAAAAATTTTATCATGAACCCTGATCTGAGACACTGACCTTAAGTCATATACAATGTCATCCAGATTATTATCTCCCAAGCCTCCTTTGGGATCATAGAAGCAATAAATAATTGGGTAAAAAGAAGGAAATAATGAGCCGTGCTCACTGTCACAGATTAGAAACTGCTTCCTGGAGACTCTGCATGATACCTCCCCTATTCCTACACAATATTAAAAGGACTCTCAAGATGTCAGTTCTTCCCAACTTGATCTATAAATCCAATGCATCAAAATCAAAATCTATGCAGATTATTATGTAAATATCAACAATTAATCCTAAAGTTTATATGGAGAGGCAAAAGAGATTCCTCAAAAAGTTAAAAATAAAACTACCATGTGATGCAAAAATTCTACTTCCGGATATATATCTGAAGGAAACAAGGAACACTGTGTTGAAGAGGCATCTGTACCTGCATGTTTATTGCAGCATTATTTACAACAGCCAAAACATGGGAACAACCTAAGTGTCTATTGACGGATGAATGGATAAAGAAGTTGCATGAAATACCATTCAGCCAGAAAAAAAGAAGGAAACCCCACCATTGGCAACAACATAAATGGATGTTGAAAGCATTGTGTTGAGTGAACTAAGTCAGACAGGGAAAGACAACTACTGTATGATCTCACTTAATGCGGACTCAAAACAAAACAAAAAAACACACATAGAAAAAGAAATCAGATTTGTGGTTACCATATGTGGGGCAGTGGGAGGGATTGGATGGAGGTGGTCAAATGCAATAATTTCCAGTTGTAAGATAAATAAATACTGGGGATAAATAAGTACAACAGGACGGCTATAGTTAATTCTGCTGTATGATAGATTTGAAAATTGCTAAGAAAATAATCCTAAAAGATTTCATCACAAGAAAATTTTTTTTCTTTTTGTGTCTCTATGAAATGATTGAGGTTAACTAAATTTATTGTATTAATTTCACAAGACATGTAACTCAAGTCTGTATGCTATATGTCTTAAACTTACAGAGTGCTGTGTGTCAATTATATCTCAATAAAATTATGAAAAAATATGCACCCATCATCATAGTACCTAAATATATTAAGCAAATACTAACAGATATAAAGGGAGAAGTAGATAACAATACAATAATAGTAGGGGATTTAAATACCCCATTTTCAACAATGGATTGATCATCCAGACAGAAAATCAATACAGAAATAATGAACTCAGAGTATACTTTATACTAAACGGACCTAAGTGTCCTATAGACATGTGGAGAACATCCCATCAACAGCAGCAGAAAATACATTCTTCTCAAGCACATATGGAATGCTCTCCAGCATAGACCATACGTTAGGACACAAAACAAGTGTTTCTGCCAGCTCAGTTGCCTCGTTTCCTGCTCACTGTGGTTCTTGGCTGGACTTTCTATCATGACCATCTTTGCAAATAGTGTTACGCTCAGTAAGTCAACACTTTTGGCCTTGGGCACTTTCCAAGCCTTGACTCTGACTTTGACATCCTGCCTTTGTTTGAACTTCAAACCCTGTCTGTGTTTTATTTCGGTTACAGAATGGACAGTGACCCGATTCCAAGCACGGAAGTGACTCTGGTAATCTGTATCAGTAGTTTTGGATGTTTAATCTTACGAGGTCTGGCTTTTGCCATTCAAGGTTGGTGTACTTTCCAGCTGGTGGTTTCTGTGGCATTATTTGTCATCTTTCTGGCTTTAAGGAATAAGCTCTCTCTTAGTCTTAGAGGATCTTGGAACGAAAGATGCATGGAATCGGCGTATGTGGATTCTGTTTGATAAATACTTGAGCATGTTCTTTACTAATCTGTGTGATTTGAAAAGCTGAACAGACAAGGTTGTCAGGTAATATCTTTGGACACTAAATTAAGTTTGAATTTCAGATAAACAACAATTTTTTAAAATAATAATACCTCAAATGTTTCATGGCACATAGATACTCTGAAAATTATTCTTTGCTTGTGTGACATTTCTGCTTGTTGGAGGTTCTGTATTTTTATGTTCTACCTGGATAAAATACAAGATGTCCCATTCAATTCAAATTTCTGGCACATAACAAATAATATTTTAGTATAAGTATGTCCAAAGTAGTGCATAGAAATAGTTTTACTAAAGTTATTCACTGTTCATTTGAATAGAAATTTAACGAGGCACACTACACTTATTTTCACTAAAATTTCACTCCCCTTTCATTTAAGGGAGCCAATACAACTCCAAGTCTTTATCCTAAGCAGTGAAGGTGTACTGCATGGAAGGGTCATTGTCATATTTTTTTAGTTATGGTATAAGAAGAAGTAAATCAAATATTTTCCAGCTTAACAGAACAGTGGTGGTTATTAGATGGAGAGGAAAAACATCTATCTGCTGGGGAAGAAAACTTCCTTGTACCCTTTTAGATTCTGTGGATGGCTTGAGAATTAAACTGACATAAGACAGATTAGTAGGAAAAATACATACAAATTTATCTATATTTTTACAGGTACATGGGAGTCTTCAGAAGGAAAATGGGAAAAACAGGAAGGAAAATTAAGAAAAAAAGAAGAGAAAAGGGGGAAAAGGGAAAAAAAAAACAAAGAAGGAAAATGAAGCTTCAAAAATCCAGTAGCCCTAAAGGCTTTTATACCTTTTGACTACACATGCACACACACACTCCGTAAATCATGGCAATGAGACAAAACAAAGAGGCTGGGGCTGGGGGTGGTAGTTTATGAGACAGTGAGTAGAAAATATATGGGGAAATTAAGGGTAAAAGTTATTTTATTATGAGTTGGGGTTTTTTTTAAGTTTGTACAGGTCCTTTTTGGCATCAACTCCCAGTCTCTACTGATAAGAATATTCTCTTCCTGGCACGGAATGGACATCTTTGTCATGGGAAATTTCATGACCTACTTTCAGGTAGAAAGACAGGTTGGAACTCTCCCTGCATCTGCTGTTTCTCAGGTGCCTTCAGCTCAAAATAATCAGTAGGGCAGAACAGCATATTTTGGGAGGTACGTTCTGAGCATCTCCACATCTCAAGAAAGAATGCATGAAAAATGGGCACATGAGAATTGGCTGCACCTCTGTCTTCTTTGATCAGGTGGATGACAGAGTCTGCTCTGTGGCTGATTATCACCAACGAACCTGAAGAGGACTTAAGCTTAGAAAGGCTGCACACAGGAATGGAAAGAAGAATGTTGGCGATGCCCTAGCCATGAGAGTGAGGAGAAAGGGAGCTGGATAGGGACATGGGGAAGACATAATCTGATATCTTTATTAGTTAGTATCCATAACACGAATGGAAGGTAAGATTACAAGTCTGTCCGAGCTCACTTTCCTGGTTCTTAATGGGTTTCAAGATTGTTTGGGCTAAGTTAGAAGGGAATATGTTGTTGCTAAAAGTATTAGACTCATGCTTCGCTCAATGGAGGCAGGAAACAATGAGTATTGACAATTCTAAAAAGTGTGTATTGGTCTTACTCTGTGTAAGGAAAGGTAATAAAAACTAATCTATGCCTTTCCAACGAATGTTATGGTAGCCATTTTTCAGAAGAGTAAAGCAAGTAGAAGAATTAGTGACTGTGTAGAAGAGAGCATAAGAAGAGTTTTCTATTCATGCATTCATCCACATGCTTTCATTTACGGTATGTGTAGTGAGTGTCTACATGTGGCAGGTTTTGTTCTATCTCTGGAAATATGTAATATTCCATTATTCATATATACCACATCTTCTTTATCCATTCATCTATCAATGGACACTTGGGCTGCTTCCATATCTAGCCTGTTGTAAATAACGCTTCAGTGAGCATAGGAGCACATATATTTTTTCAGATTAGTGTTTTTGCTTTCTTTGGGTAAATACCCAGTAGTGGAATTACTGGATCATACGGTACTTCTATTTTTCATTTTTTGAGGAAACCCCACACTGTCTCCCACAGTAGTTGCACCAATTTACATTCCCACCAAGACTGCATGGAGTTCTGTTTTCTCTACATCCTAGCCAACGCTTGTTATTTCTTATCTTTTTGATACCAGCGATTCTGACTGGTGTGAGCTGGTATCTCACTGTGATTTTGACTTGCATTTCCCTGGTGATGAGTGGTGTTGAACATCTTGTTATATGTCTGTTGGCCACTTGGATGTCTTCTTTGGAGATATATCTGTTCATGTCTTCTACCCATTTTTAATTGGATTATTTGGGGGGCTTTTTTGATGTTGAGTTGCAGGAGTTCTATATATATTTTCCCAACACCATTTATTGAAAAGACTCTCTTTTCCCCACTGTATATTCTTGCCTTATCTATCATAGGTTTATTTCTCGCCCTCTATTTTGTTCTACTGATCTATGTATCTATTTTTGTGCTATACCGTTTTGATTACTTTTGTAATATATCTTGAAAAATATGAGATTGTGATACCTCCAGCTTTGTTCTTCTTTCTCAAGATTGGCTATTTAGGGTCTTTTGTGGTTCTATATGAATTTTAGGATTATTTGTTCTAGTTCTGTGAAAAATGGCTGGTATTTTGATAGGGACTGCATTGAATCTGTAGATTGCTTTGGGTAGTATGGACATTTTAATAATATTAATTCTTCCAATCTGTGAACATGATACATCTTTCCATTTGTTTGTGTCATCTTCAATTTCTTTCATCAATATCCTATAGATTTCAGAGTATAGGTTTTTCACTTCCTTTGTCAAATTTATCCCAAGGTATTTTATTCTTTTTGGTGCAATTGTAAATGGATTGTTTTTTAAATATCTCTTTCTGCTACTTCATTATTAGGGTACAGAAATGAAACAGATGTTAGATGTGAATTTTTTCCTGAGACTTTTTCATCATGAATAAATGTTGAATTTTGTCAAATACTTTTTCTGCATCTACTGAGATGATCATATGGTTTGTATCCTTCACTTTGTTGAAGTGATGTATCATGCTGGTTGATTTGGGGGATATGAAACCACTCTTGCATCCCTTCTTATTCATCTTTTTAGTGACAAAGAGGTTGAGGCTTAGAGATGTCCTGTTACTTTCCTCAAGGTATATACCTAGCATGTTGCAGAGCCATCGTATAAGGCCAAGTTATAAAATCTGGGTGTAAATCATACTACACCAAGCTCTCCCCTGATCTCATTCTCAGATTTCATTCTAACAACATGACAAGATTTTTCTGAAAGAGGTAAACCCAAGAACTATAATATAGGCTCTCAGGAAATTATCCTCTTTCCCAAAATAAACATTTTTTTTTAAACTAAGAGGGGCCCACTAGGAACCAAGCTCGATTGCCAAAACTGTCATGCCCATCAGACAAAAATGAAGCATTGGAACATAATTCTAGTTACTCTTCTTCATTTAGTCTCATCCTAATCTAAATCTCTAGCCTACGCATACCTTCTGAGGCCCTGCGACCCAATCGAGTCTCACGTTAAAATGTCATTGTCACTACATAATTTCCCTCAGTCCCCTCTAGCCCCCCAATTCACATAGTACTTCTACACTTGCCAATGCATCTTTAAGGGCTGTATTTTCCAGTATACAGAAAAATAAGCCATCTATCTCATCCTCCATTATGGACCACACGATGCCTACATTTGGGGGAAACTCGGCGATTTCTTGCTGTTGTTGTCGAAGGTTGTGAGATGCAGGAGGAGCTGGAAACAGCGCAGAAAAAAACCCTTCTGTGTGTGACTCAGTCCTCACGCCCAACTTTCATAAAGGAATCTGTGCCCTGTCCTTTGTGAGGTAGACTTCGCACACAGTTCATGAAGAATGTTAAAATACTGGAGATATTTTTCTGTTTGTTATTTCACAGGATACAACACGCCCTAGAGACAGATTTGAAATAAAACCTAAGGAAGCCGCAGATATTTGCTGTTTGGAAGATATGAAAAAACCAAAGCAAAACAAATTGTGTAGTGAGGAGTTTTATCACATGGCCCCCCAAGGCTCATCACTGGAGATGATCCTGAAATCTTCAATCATGGGCAGACCTCGCTTTAAGTTCCTTCACTTGTTTGTTTTCATTTCAACTGAGGTAAAAGTATAAACAGTGAAGTGCAGCTCAATTAATATTTCCATGTGCGAATATATAACCACCACCCAGGTAAAGATATAGGGAAAAACTCTCAAACTCTAGAAGGTCCCATTATGTGTCTTCCACCCCCCAATAACTTAACAATGATTATAACCTCCATGATTATACCATTATTTTAGGATAACTTTTAAAACATTACCTTGCAAAGAAACTGTGTTTAAAATGTACCCAGAGATTAGTTTTAATCAAGTATGGCAAGACATGCACACTTGGAAATGATTATCATGAAGGAAGTTTATACTCAGAGATCCCTAGAAAGAGAAGGCATGGCATGCCAGAGAGGGCTATGTGGAGAGCACCAGAGTCATTCTGGAAGCAGAGAGGAGAAAGCATAGCCTAGCACCTTTTTTTGCAGTTTTGGTGGGAACAGGAAAGGGTAGGTCCCCCAGTAAGGTTAGGATTGGACGGTTTAAATAGTTCTGGTAGGTTCTGGGCTATAGTGGGCTATAGTGGGCCCCTAGTTGTCCAGAACCTGGCTCTGGGGTGGTTTAGGCAAGGGGGAATGTTGGCGTGGTATGTGAGCTTGATAAAGGAAATGGTTGGAGCTGGAAATCTGGGTTGGTAGTTTGTGTGTCAAAGGTGCACTTACGGGGGAGTTTTATGCTCTATGACTTAGCTAACCCTGGGAGAGGCAATCTCTCCAAGGTCAAGAGCCTAAATGCCAGAGTTCCAAAAATACAGAAAATGGGAAAATATAGTCAACACAAATATTCTACAAATCAAACCATGCCTTTATATTTTAACACCAACCTCGGCTTCCTGGCTCAAATTATCATTTTTAGGACAGAGAATCAAAACCTTATGGCCTTTGTCTTTCCTCTTTTGTTCACCACAGCCTCACAACTGCCATCCTTGCTTATGGCCTGACTCTCCACCTCCAGCACACAGGGGAAATGATTTTCTAGTCCCAGATTCTCTTTGGCTTCATCAATCTTCCAGGCAACTGGGCTGGATTTTTGGCAATGAGTCGCCTGGGCTGAGTGAGCCAGATGATTTTTAAGTTCCTGCTGGGAATCTCCGTTCTAGCCATCACATTTCTGCCCCCAGGTGAGAAAAGAGCACAGGGTGGAAAACAGCTTCTCAGTATTCCTCCAGGATTGTAAGGATCACTGATCTGAAGCCAGAAGGAAAGGGAAGATGGTGTTCCAAGGATTTCCTGAAACCCTTCTCGGGGAGGTCTGCTCAGATATATCATTGCCTTCATCACATCCTGGAAGTATCCAGAAACTGGTGCCACCCCCTGCAGGCAGGTTCTCTAGGACAGCAATTGATCACTTGTGTTTTGGCTCGTAACTCTCTATAGTAAGTGTGGAGGATGTGGGCCTTGTCATCATATCCCACGTGAGAACACAATACCGTCACTTCCTCTGTTTGGGCTCTTTTTTTATTACTATAGCTTCAGCGAACATTTACCCTCTGGTAGGTCCGTAGCCACTCACGTGCCTTCTATCAGGTCGCCATAACTGCAACTCTGGTTTAGGGATGTCATCCTGACAGCAAGAAAATAAAAATTCCTTGTCTTCCAGGAGAGGAGTGCACGGTAGGAACAAGGCATCGAGTTGTTAAGAAGATCCCTTAGGTCTCTTTTACTAAATGGAATGATTATATGTAATGAGTGGGGCAACCAGGGTGGTCCCCAGGCTGCACCTAACTCCCAGGATAGTTGTGCATTTCATAGGATCCCAGATCGGTGGTTCCACATCTCCTCCTGAATGTCAGCAATGATGCAAGTTCACTGTCTTACAACACAGCCCACTCCAATGTTGTAACACTCTTTTTAATTTTTTTAGAGAGTGAGAGAGCTGGGGCGAGAGACAGAGGGAGAGGAGAATCTTAAGCAGGCTCCACGCCCAGTGCAGAGCCCATCATGGGACTCAGTCTTAAGAGCTTGAGAGCATGGGCGCCTGGGTGGCTCAGTGGGTTAAGCCTCTGCCTTTGGCTCAGGTCTTGATCTCAGGGTCCTGGGATTGAGTCCTGCATCGGGCTCTCTGCTCAGCGGGGAGCCTGCTTCCTCCCTCTCTCTCTCTGCCTGCTTCTCTGTCTACTTGTGATCTCTCTCCCTCTCTCTGTCAAAATAAACAAGTAAAATATTTTAAAAAGAGAGAGAGAGAGAGAGAAAGCCCGAGATCATAACCTGAACCGAAATCAAGAGAGTCAGGCTCAACCAGCTGAGCTACCCAGGCTCCCAGGAGTTGCTATTTTATTATTCTCTTCTGCAATGCTAGTCCCATGCCAACATTGCATAAGCTCCTAGGTTCATACGGACTCCTACATTCTACAGGAAGGGCAGAGGAGACCCTGGATAGAATAATGAAAGCAGCTCCTGCTGGACTCAGCTTCCCCTCCCTCCTTTTCTGGCAAATCTCAGATACACAAGAAGAGTGGATGAAATAATGCAGACCCTTTTATTCGCTACAAGCCAGATTATGAAGGTCAATCGTGCTTTTCAGCAGACTAGCCACCACACATGCTCTCCTCTGCACGATTTCTCTACAGTGTATCTTAAAAGCACAAAAGCATTTCCAAAAAAGACCTTTTTCGCTTGTAATGTGATGGATTCTGATTCTTCCAGCTCAGATGTTTTGAGTCTCACTGGTCTCCTCTCCAGAAATGCAGACTCTGAGCGGGGGTTTCGGTAGCTTTGGTGAGGAGGAGATTCTCCCGCCGCTGTCACCACTGTTTTTACCCATGGAAGTGAATTCATGCCCGCCATAATTGGGTATAAATCTCATGATGCTCTTTCCTGATCAAAACAGACATTTCCCAGTGAATTGACACTTACTAGGATAAGAGAACCAGGACGAGTTGGTTGTCAAAAGCATCATATAGTGAAGATAATAAATCGTGATTATAATAGTGATTAGTAGTGATGATAATAAAAATCATACCTAAATTCTATTGAAAGCTGAGGTTTTGCCAGGCACTGGATTAAGCTGTTTAATGTAACATCTCCTGTGATCTTCTGAATCACACAAAGGGTAGACACTATGGTTAACAGTATTTTTTTAATGATCGAATTCTCTTAATGTGCAATTAAACTTGAAAAGAAAAAACATGGTTAGCAAAGAAGAGAGATTTCCAAAGAAAGAGGATGTCATCAACTTCCCATGTATCTAAACACACTGACATGCCATCTTCCATAAACAAAGCAAAAAATAAACTACAAATTATATGTGTGGATATTCACTTTTTATTTTGTATTATTGTTTGTACCCCAAGAGCAACAGCCACAGGAATCCTGGGAATTGCTGCTAATACTGGAACGGCCTGGGCTCCCCTCTAGATGATCCTAACTGTGTATTCTCCCCACCCGGCCTAGATTGTGCATGGAGACGTCCCCGTCCTCCCTGGTCTTGCCGTCCAACTCTTTGCTGAAACCAGGAATCAGCCTCTGGTTGACTCCATCCAGGATGTGGAAAAGGAGTGAGCAGACCTCCTGGCTGCCCTGGTCTGATCTCTGATGAGGAAGACGAAACATGAGTTGAGCCCACCCACCCCAGTCTCAGAGCCAGACTATTCCATGTGGCCAGTGTCTTTGATTTAGCCACAATCTCATCTCTCCTCACACTGACCTCAGACTCCCCAGGTCACGCAGACTATTTCTTCCCAGCCTGCACTGTAGGTTTAGGGGTGAAGAGGTCAAAATTGGGTGACTTTGGGTGACAAACACACCTTGTAGTTATTTCACAAACACTCCCAGATCCAAACACCAGGCTCTCATCCCTCAGACCCTGACAGCCCCCAGCCCAGGGAGTGAAATCAGCCTTCTGGGGCTGCTGATTCCTGTGAGCCTGCATGAATCTGATCCTATTTTCCAGAGAAACAGAACCAGTAGGATGTGTACATATACAGAGAGACATTTATTTTAAGGAATTGGCTCATGAGACTGTGGCGGCTGGCACATTTGAAATCTGTGAATGGGTAGCAGCCTGGAGACCCAGAGAGAAGTTGAAAGAAGAGATGAGTTTCTCGGTCTGAAGGCAGTCTGGAGGCCGAGTTCCTTCTTCTTCCAAGGGAACCTATCTTTTTCCTTTGAGCCTTCAGTGGACTAGATAAGCTCCCCCTTCCCCCCAACACACACATACACATTGTGGAGGGTAATGTGCTTTGCCCAAAATCGACGGGTTTATGTATTAATAATATCTAAAAACTACCTTCACAGAAGCATCTAGATTGGTGTTTGACCAAACATCTGAATATCATAGCCTGGCCAGGTTGACATATAAAATCAAGCACCATGAGGTGTAAGGACTGCCTTGGTCACTGAAGAAAGAGGACAGGAGCCCCTCCCACAGATGGCAGTGCATCTCAGGCGAAGGGTCCTGTTGGGCTGCCCGTGAGAGCCAGACCAGCTGGTTTCCGCTGGGAATGCAACTGTTGAGAAAAGAGGGGAGAGAGTCGTAAATGTAGACATTTTTTTAAAGATTTTATTTGTTTATTTGACACATAGAGAGAGATCACAAGTAGGCAAAGAGGCAGGCAGAGAGAGAGGGGGAAGCAGGCTCCCCGATGAGCAGAGAGCCCAATGCAGGGCCCGATCCCAGGACCCTGAGACCCTGACCCCAGCCGAAGGCAGAGGCCCAACCCACTGAGCCACCCAGGCACCCCAATGTAGACATTTTTAAAAGGCATTTTTAAATGATCAAGAATTGGAAAGGGTTTTTAAATTTTTGTATACTGCCTTTTCCTCTTCCAAATTCCTTTGGCATCTGGATCCCTTGGCATCCAAAGGTGAGAGTTCAAACTACGGAAGCTGCCTTCCCAGATCCTGGCCTGGGAGCCTGGTCTTTTTCTTCACAAAATTTACTCAAACCCTTGGGGCAGGGGTCAAGACTTTTATCAAAACTGGTGGGTCAAGAATCAGCTTGTTCTAAAGAATGCAGGACATATACATGGTGATGTGATGTCTTCTCATTTTTGTGCTTGTTTATTGGTTTCATTGGATTTTTACCAGGAGAGAAGCCCAAGAAAAGCAAAGCAGGAAGATATTTCCATTAAAGTAACATAGTTTTAAAGAATTCTAGGAGCTGATTCAAGAGAAAAATAAAGGAGAAAAGAGATAACTCCCAAATACTGAAAAAAAATTGTAAAATAAATAAATAAAAATGGAAAAAATGTTTTTTCTTACATTTATGTTACTCAATTACTAAGTATAAAACACATAATTAATAACAATAATAAAGGTGAAGAAAACCATAATATTTTAAAAGGACTTAGACTATTTGTATACTTGTAGATATCTAGCCTGCTTCTGGATAAGAAGGTTGAATTGAACTAAAAATAACAATTCTTCTCCCAATTAATAGTAATTACAATGAAAAACCTCATACTTCTAGAAGAATTTGATGGGGGGCTCAGTTCATTAAGCCTCTGCCTTTGGCTCAGGTCATGATCTCAGGGTCACGAGATCAATCCTACGTGGGGCTCCCTGCTTAGCTGAGTCTGCTTGGGACTCTCTCTCCCTCTCCCTCTGCCCCCGCCACCTGCTCCCTCTCTCTCAAATAAATAAATAAATCTTAAAAAAAAACTGATACAAAATCTTGGAATAAAAAATGTTCTGATTTGGTACTGATTTGGTTCGGATTTGGTAAAGCAAATGCCAGAAATTTAAAGAGAGGTCAATTTGAATAATACCTATTTAAAGCCTCTGTTGGGCAAAACCTTAACTTATCAGAGAAAACCAGAAAAATATTCACCAAAATGATAAAAAACAATTAACTTTTATTGGTGGGCTTTTGATTGTTACTTCTTTGTAATTTTCTATATTCAAAACAAGCAGTATTTAAATTTCAAAATATCATGTCAAAAATAAAAGAACAGATGACAAAATACAATTTTCAAAATACAGTTTTAATATCTACCCCCTAAAAAAGACTATAAGTAATTCAGTAGAAAAATAGGTTAAAGGTGGAACATTAAATTTTCAAAAACCAAAGCCACATGGCCAATATATTTATGTAAAAACCACATAAACCCCTTGGAAATTAAAGACATACAAACTAAAATGGAATATCAACTTTTATCTTCAAAAGACCAAAAATTATTTGTTTATTTATTTTTATTTTTAAATTTATTTTTATTTTTTAAATTGTGTTATGTTAGTCACCATAAAATACATCACTTGTTTTTGATGCAGTGTTCCAAGATTCATTGTTTATGTACAAATAAAAGTAGAAATAAATAAATAAATAAATAAATAAATAAAAGCAAAAGACCAAAAATTAAAGAGTGCTCATTATCAAGGCCAGTGAGAGGGCAGTTAAATAGAAATTCATGAACCAATAGCAGAATTATAAGAGAGTTTCTGCTAGAAGACTGCTAAAAACACAATTTGGCGTCATTATCGAGAACTTTGAAATGAGTCTTCATTAATTCAGCAGCCATTCACAGAGCACATAGTGACTGCCAAGCAGAGGGGTAAGCACTCCCCAGATGAAGATGGAATGAAAACAGAGGCCCAGACAGAGGGAATGGTATATAGCTCAGTGCACAAGTACAGGCAGGTGTAGTCTCATAGTTCTATTTTCTATATGGCAACATAATTTTAATTTAAGTCCCCATTTCCTCCAAGTTGGCAGTAAATCACAGGTTGGTTAGTTTTGTGGATTCTTTTTATGATCCTTCCCTACCAGAGCTATCTTCATCCCATGGACATGGGTGGTATACTACAGGGATGGGGAGAGAAAAAACCAGGGATTATTAGCCATCTGTTTAAAAAGACCACCAGGTTACTACTGGCCCTGGACACTCTTGGCTGCTACAACATTGACATTCACCACCACACAAGGCCTTGGAAATGGGGCTTCCAGTCTGGCTGCTCCCCTTCCTAAACAGCCACTCTGTTATGGGCCTGCTGCTTCCCTGGGGTGCTACCAGACGTCAGGACTGAATCCTTGCCCCCCACAACCTGCAGACCCTGCCCCACTTTCCACCCTTCCCAAGCACTCAACTTCTTAACAAACTGAGCCACCCAGGTGTCCCCCAAGCACTCAACTTCTTTCCTCTCTCTCATGATCTCTTCCAGAGGATCTCTAGTTTTCCTTGGGGACTTTAGGTTTTGAAAGCAAAGTCAACCAATCTTAACAAGCTTCTTCCATTTTTCATCTGCAAAATGCCTTCCAAGAGATAAAACAAAACAGAAAAAGCACAGATAGAATAAACCGTGGGAATGTGGGAAAGTCACAAAGGAAATTCCAAAGAAATCATCCCTAATATTATTGGCTTATATAGCCACATCCCACCTCCTAACGAAATGTTTGGGGTCCTATTGTGAGAAGGAACATACAGAACCTATTGTTGTTCACCTTGAAGGATGGTGGCTAGTCCATGGATTCTGAAGTTTTCGAAGGAGAGTGTCCCCCCATTCTTCATGAGCATTTGTCAGTGGTACAAAGATTGAAAAAGTATTAGGTAGGAAGTGGCACTGTGGAGGATGGGAGAGGAGGAAGCACCAGGAATCCATCTTTTCATCTGGACAACAAAAGTACTGGCTCAGATCGTGATCTCCAGGTCCTGGGATTGAGCCCCAAATCGTGTTTCCTGTTCAGCAAGGAGACTGCTTCTCTCTCTCTCAGTCTCTCTCTCCCTCCTTCTGCCCCTCCCCACCACTTGTTCCCTCTCTCTCTCAAATAAATGAATAAAAACTATAAAAAGTATAGAGTCTATTCAAAGCTTATGGCTTCCAGATGAAGTCTTGGCTGATCAATTGTTTTTCATTTTAGTCAATTTCAGCCACTAGCACAGCATTGGCCACAATCCAGAACACCCATCCTGGTAGGCAGCCATGCCCACATTTCTGGAACAGGCTACGGAAGCCAGGATGGGCAAAGAGGACCTTGTCTTTCAGACATCAGGGATCTGTGTTCACTTGCTACATCTGATCAAAGAGGTGCATACACAGAGGCAGGTTGCCATCAGCACAGACCCTACAGCCTGAAACAGCTCCCAAGAGATTTAAGGAGAGAGCACCTATTATTTTTTCTTCTTTTTTTCCCCATTTGCCCCTTTTGGGAGCTATATATTTAAGAACTAGGACAATCAAAAGCAACCACATAAGGGTTCCTGGCTGGCTCAGTCAGTAGGACATGCAAAACATGTGTTTGAGTCCCATGTTGGCTGTAGAGATTACTTTAAAAAATTAAAAAATTGTTTTAAATCTTATTTTAAGAAAAGCAACCAAATATACAGGGAAATCTAGACATCATCACTCATGCTCAGGTAAATTTCAGGCTCAGAAGAGAACCAAAAAGACATTAAGATTTCACCTTGGACTGATCTCTATTACAGAAACACCCCATAACAGTTTTTTTTTTAAAGACAGAAAATTTGGCTTCCAGCATTACCATATTAAGATTCAAATGTTAGATTTACAGAAAAAAAATCACAAGAGACACAAAGAAACAGGAAAGTATGACCCATTCAAGGAATAATATAAATCAACAAAAGCCAGTCCTAAGCCCAGAGGATGAACTTACTAAAGACCTTAAGGGGCGGTCTGGGTAGCACATTCAGTTGAGCAACCAGCTCTTGATTTTGGCTCAGGTCATGATCTCAGGGTGGTGGGATTGAGCCCCACATCAGGCTCCATGCTCAGCAGGAAGTCGTCTTGAGATTCTCTCTCCCTCCCCCTCTGCCCCTCCCCCCGTACTCTCTCTTTTTCTAAAATAATTTTTTTAAATAAAAAATACATGGAATGCTAGAACTATATCATCAAAAATGTATTTAAAAGGCCTGGGGTGTTTAACCAGTGTTATATTTTTATGCAAAACAAGATATTATTTTTAAGTAATAACTCATGTTCTATTTTTCTACACACACACGCACACACGCACACATGCACACACACACCAATCTTCAGTTAACATCTTCATGTATGCACTAGAGGGATCGTACATCCTGGTTTGTCCAACTCACGCCTGTTATCCTGGCATAATTATCCAGTGTCCCCTTTTACTTCCAAAAGTGCCTCCGTTTTGCTTTTATGATCATCCTACCTAAGACCTTTCTTTTCAGGTCAAGCAGCTAGAAATGGGTCATTAAACTAGACATGAGTTATCATGTCATGGCAGGGAATGTGTTAAGATAAACAAGCAAATTATTTACCTTGGGTTCAGAAATCTTTGTCCAAGTATAGGAAAGAGTTAGGTTTGACCAGTTTATTTTATTTTTTTCTTTAAGATTTCATTTATTTATTGAATGATCATGAAACTAAGTATTTCTAGGTTTGACCAGTTTATTTTTTTTTCTTTAAGAAGAGTTAGGGAGACAACTTATTTAGTCTTGTCCTCCATACCATCCCCTCATCCCAAAGATTAGCTAAAGACCTTTTGAGCTGGGGAAGGACTGTCTGAGAAGAAGCAACAGGAGAATAGGAGCGCATCCAGGACTCTGGTCAGAGTATACGCCCCACCATCCAAAATAGAGAGAATGAACTCTCCCACTTAGCAGGAAGTCAAGGGTATAAGGAAGTGCATTCATGGAGAGAATTTCAAAACAATCAATAAAACTTTCTAAGTCAATCTCTGTTTTATTATCACCATGCATCAGCCATTCAAAATAACATAAGTGATGAACTCTTCCCACCCATCCCAAAAATACTTTGTCAGTCCAAGTTCAAAATAATTGATGTGATGACTGCTAAGTTTTAATAATATATCTGTACGCTTTAAGTGAGTACGGTTTTGTTACTTATTAATATTGTGTCCACATGGACATTTATTTGGGGCACGGCCTGCTCTGCAGTTGATTCCAGGTATCTGCGGACCCAGCCACACTCACACTCAGTCACACACACACACACACACACACTGTGGACTCACTCACTTCTCATTCAAGAAGTTCTTGAGGATTTAGAATCATACCAGCTCACTCTGGGCACTAATATGTGTGTCCTCAATCCCTGTAGTGCGACATATTCCTGCCTTCCCATAGTGGATTCAAACAAATGATGAAAGTGTAGTGATTGGAAAGACAACAAACTTGAACTTGAATTACTTAAATTATGTCATTTTCTGTGGCCATCTGGAGTCTTATTAGTGTTTAAAATTTACACCAGTAAAACACAATGCCACACTTTTGTTTGGCAGGTGAACATTTAATTTCATGTAATGAAATATTTCACTGAACTTGAATAACACTTTCCAGCTGGAGTCTACATTTTTTTAAGTGCTTACCTCTCTTAAAACTAAAGAACAAATCAGAAAAACAAAATGTTACGTAAATGGTATGATTGTGGTCACTTCTATCGTACCTTTTGCTGATGTCTCCATTCTGTTGTGTGTGGGTTTTGTTTTAATTTACTTACTGGACAATTATTTACATAAAGTATATCAGGCTGTAACCACAGGGTCAAGTTCAAATGACAAGGTAGAATAAAAACTATGGAGCAAAGGTATAAGGAGGTGCATTGTAGTAGTGGTACTTTGTGTTAGTTGTTTTCTTTTATCTGATTGTTTTACTTGCTTGGTTATATACTCGAAATTCAGTTAAAAAATTTTCTCTGTCTATTCTGGCTGTGAGTATTATTTGCTTATTTCATGATTATTACTGAAAACAACTTTGCCACATAGAGGATGGAGGACTTAAAATATGAGCTGTTCCCGGTGACAAATATGCTAGGTTCTGCCCCTTCCCTGCCCCCGCAATAGGGTTACTGAGAATAGAAGAACTCGTGCACGACTCCCAGAGGAAACTCCTGTCACTTGACAACACTCTAGATGTTTCCCTGCCACAAAGGCAAAGAAGCAGCGGAGTATGGATGGCTGGCTGCACGCCAGGAAGTGTAATATGACGGACCCAAGTCTCCTCCGGCGGCGGCGAGAACAGGTGGAGCTAAGTGATGGCTGGAGGACGGTGCCCCCCGGTGGACAGTGGTGTGAACTGCACCTGTGGGAAATGCTCTGCGAGGCGTCCGCAATGGTCGGTCGCACAGTTCACCCACCGCAGATGTGAGCCACGCGGGAGAGGAGAGAGACCGGACTCGACCCTCTTCCGTGTCACTTAAGATCATCCGTGGGCAAAAGAAAGAAAAGAAAATACTGGGAAATGGCTCGATTTAAACCCGAAATGGCTGAGTACGGATGCTGTCGGCCATCAGGCAGAGCTGGGAATTTAAACAGACGGAACGTTCTTTTTTTTTTTTTTTTTCGAAGTTATATTTTCACGGAGCCTAGTTACGCGGCTTTAGAGGAAACCTGATTTGCAACTCTGACACCGGTGTTGAGTAAGAGCCGAACATCCCCCAAACAAAGATCCTTTTGTGTTTGCAGACAGAATCGCCTCCATAGCACATGCAGAGGGCAGGCAACACGGCCGTCTTCCACCCCGTGGGCATCTCCTCCACTCGTGGAACTTCTTAGGGGGCCTTTTTATCGTCGACTCCTCAGAAACCTTCAGGGCGCCCAGAAAATGTTAAGTATAGTGGAAACTGCTCTGGGTGCCCTACATAATGTGATGTCCTATCCATTCGCCACCTGCTTCAGGACTGAAGGATGAATTTCCCACGTTCCCACCTGCTAACAGTGTTGATGGCTTGAAACTCCCAACTGAGACTCTCTCTGGGAGAGTCCCCTCATCCTTGACAGCCTGCAGCCACCAGCAGATAAATAGAGAGGCCCACTATTGAAGGACAGCCCCGAGGGTCCATCAGGTCTCCCCAGCTTGCCTGTAGGTTGGCTCAGGCTTTTGCTGGACTCTCTCTGCCTGGTCCTGCTGCCTCCTCCTCCCCCAGTGAACTTCCTACAGCAAACCTCTGTCTCAGACTCTGGGTCCCAGGAAGCCTGATCTGCAACCGTAATTTCTCTACAATGCGGCATTGAACAGAAGCCACAAAAACTCTTAACCCCAAACACACATTTTCTCTAGAATAACCTAAGGGGGAAATCTGTTAACACGCACTACCCGTGTGTCTCACTACATACGAAGCTTCTCTAAGGAAGACCAACCATGAGTCTGGACGGAAGGATCACCTTTTGGGCATCAGAACACGTTCTCGGTCCTACGGGAAGAAAACAAGCCAAGACTTACTGCAGTCCTTTGCCCTTTCTGGCTCTCTGAATCCTTGACTTCCTAATCCACAAGAATCACACGGTCCTGGAGAACCGGCCCATTATGTTATTTTCAAGCTGATGTCATGAAGCCCTCAATCCAGCCGTCCTCATCTATTCTGGGATTTGACGGTCACTTACACCAGTAAATTCCTCACTTTGTTATTTTGTTAAATTTTCCAACCTTTGCAACTAAGAGGGCCCTAAAACAGGTCCGCCTGCAGCTCTGGGAATATCTAGACAAGAAGAATTCAAGAAGCCTCTACCAGACTAATTCCCCGTATTTGGAGGATAACAGATCAGTCATGATACATATGCATCTTCCCACATTTTTCTTCTTATGGATCTGCCAGAATCCCCATGCTTGCTGTGCGGGTATAAGATTTTGAATGACAAGGCTGGGTGAGCCTCCCCGCCCGGCCCCCCCACCCCCACCCCTCTGAGCCCAGCCTTGCAGACTAGTCGTCCAGCTGATGCTCTTTGCCACATCAGTCCTGAAAGGTTGATTCGTATCAAAGTGACTCCCTCGTCCCTCCCCAGACTGAGTTTTTCTCCACCTCCCATAAAGATGACGGCACCGTGTTGCTTCAGCTCTGTGGATCGTGACTGTGTGTAGGTAAACACAGCTCGGTGTCGGAATCCTGCAGAACACGTCCATCCCAAAGGTGGCACAGATCAGCCTCAAAAGTTCATCCTCTCGGGACGCCTGGGTGGCTCAGTTGGTTAAGCGGCTGCCTTCGGCTCAGGTCATGATCCCAGCGTCCTGGGATCGAGTCCCACATCGGGCTCCTTGCTCGGCAGGGAGCCTGCTTCTCCCTCTGCCTCTGCCTGCCATTCTGTCTGCCTGTGCTCCCTCTCTCTCTCTCTGACAAATGAATAAATTTAAAAAAAATTAAAAAAAAAAAAGTTCATCCTCCTGACTAATCTCTATTCCTACTCAGTCAGGAGCCAGATACTCGCTGTTGGGATTATGTGCAGACTCTGCCTCTGCTCGGTGGGCCCTGCAGAGAATGCAGTCCTTGGTTCTGCCCACACTGTCATGCATCTTTGAGCCTTAAGTACTCTCTTCCCCTAGTTATCTCTGGATTCATTATCAAGCAGCTCTTAAAAAAAGAAAATAAAGTAAAGCCGCTCTTGATCTCAATGTCCTTACTTCACCCAGCAGAGACATTACTGCTGTGAACATGTACCCACTTAAAGCCCTGGATTAAGCGGGTCGAGCGGGGGCTGCTGTTTGAGGGGCCACAAAGTATGTAGTGAAGGTAAGAAACACATGGTCAAGGGAGGTCCTAAAGCATTTAAAATAGCGCCTAGGGGGCGCCTGGGTGGCTCAGTGGGTTAAAGCCTCTGCCTTCCGCTCAGGTCATGATCCCAGGGTCCTGGGATCGAGCCCTGCATCAGGCTCTCTGCTCAGTGGGGAGCCTGCTTTCGCCTCTCTCTCTGCCTGCCTCTATGCCTACTTGTGATCTCTCTGTCAAATAAATAAAATCTTTAAAAATAATAAAAAATAAAATAAAATAAATAGTGCCTAGAATGGTGTGCACGCTCCATGAATGTCAGTTACTACTGTCGTTAGTGTGGAATTCTTATCAAAGGTTGGCAGAGCATGTCTGAGAGGCTTCCCATCCAGCAGATGCTGCCCTTCAACTCCAGTCCCCTGCTACCTGCAGGGAGCTCTCCCCGCCTCACCCAGAGCTGCCCCATTTCTATTCCTGGTAAACACCGGAGGCTTGATGACATCATGCCTGGAGAGAAGGTTCTGGGCTGTGACAGGGGAGCCACAGTGGACTTGTCTTTCTGACTCACAACTCCTTACTGCAATCCTAACCCCTGCTCTGAGGTTCTGGGAAAGGTGAAGGAAACCATCTTTCATCAAAGTGAGAAAACAAGGGTGTGTGGCCTCTGCTGATTTCCTGGAAAGCGTTTCTTTTGAAGCAGAAACAGAAGTACCCAAATGTGTTCATTCACAAAGCATCCCCCACGTGGCCACAGACTCAGACATGCTTTACCTTTGGAGTTGAACTTTAAGCGTATCTGTCTGAAAGCAAACATAAAAATTAATCTTTTACATTTAACCTAGAAAGCTGAACAATTTGAGTCACCAAAAGATTTAAAAAATACCCACCATAAAAAAGCAAAAAAAAAAAAAAAAAAACCCTCAAAACCAAAACCACTTCCTCTGCACCGGGGAGAAGCCATGGGGCCCAGTTGTCTTCTCATTACAGGCTCTGCCTAACTGACGGATGGCTTCAACTGCACTGGGAACAGGCAGTTCGAGAGAACAGAACCTTATGTGGCTCACAGAGCCTTCCCCAAGTTTGTATGACCATTTACTGTTCTGCTAAAGCAATAAAAGAAGTTTCGGTAGGAGCAGCATCGGGGTCAGAATGGTCTATGACCATTAGAAGGCAGTGTGTTCAGTTCCCACAGCCCTTATGTTGGGCCAGACCACATCTGGCTCAAGCATCCAAGTCCTGCAGATTTGGAAGCCAGCCTTCCCTCTAAAATCTTGCTTTTGTGGAGTCCTTGTTGGTGGGAACGCAAGCTGGCCACTGTGGAAAACAGGATGGAGGTTCCTCAAAAAATGTGAAACTAAACCATAAAAAAGAATGAAAGCTTACCATTTGCAATGACAGGGATGAAGCTAGAGAGTATTATAGTAAGTGAAATAAGTCCCTCAGAGAAAGACAAGTACCAAAGGATTTCACTCCTATGTGGAATTTAAGATACAAAACAAATGAGCTAAGAGGGGGAGCCAAGAAACCGACTCTTAACTGTAAGGAACTAGTGGTTACCAGAGGGGAGGTGGGTGGGGGATGGATGAAATAGGAGATGGGGATGAAAGGGAGGGGACACCGGGATCATGACATGAGCCAAAGGCATACGCTTAACCGACTGAACCACCCAGGCAACCCGAGTATGACTCTTGATTTTGGATCAGGTAATGATCTCATGGTTGTGAGATGGAGCCCTGCCCTCAGCGTGGAGCCTGCTTAAAATTCTCTCTCTCCCTCTGCCCCTCCCCCCACACTTGCACTCTCTCTCTCTCTCTCTCTTTCTCTCTCAAAATAAAAAAAAAAAGGAGAGGGACACATGCACCCTTATGTTTATTGCAGCATTATTTACAATAGCCAAATTATGGAAGCAGTCCAAGTGTCCACCCGTGGATGAACGGATAAAGAAGATGTGACAGATATGTAGAGAATGGGATACTACTTACCCATGGAAGAGAATGAAATCCTGCCATTTGCAACAACATGGATGGATCTAGAGGGTATAAGCCTAAGTGAAATAAGTCAGACAGGGAAAGACAAATACCACATGATCTCACGCATATGTGGAATGTAAAAAACAAAACGAAGGAGGAAAAAAAAATGCAAACAAAAGCCGGACTCTTAAATCCAGAGAACAAAGTGGTGGTTATCAGAGGGCAGGTGGGTGGGGGGATGGGTGAAACGGGGGAGGGGGATTAAGAGCACACGTTTCACGAGGAGCAGAGTCATCTGTAGAATTGCTGAAACATTATATTGTGTACCTGAAACAACTATAACACTGCATATTAATTATACATGCACTAAATTTTTTTAAATTAAAAATACATACATTTTCATAAAAAAATAATAATAAAATCTCATTTTTTTGACCAAGTTCCCCTCCTGTGTGACTGCAGGAGACCCAGTTCCCTCCCAAGGTTTTCTCAAGGATGTTGCCCTGGATCCTCCCCACCTGTCTACTTGATTCTGACGGACTCCCTCCAGTGGTCCCTGGGCCTCTTGTCTCTGCAGCAGTCACTGTCCTGGGTACCACAGCCTTGTGCCCTGGCTCCTTCATCCCTCTTCTCAAGACAAGGCTCGAGAATAACAAAAGGTGATTGTGAGCATTAGGAGGCGCTGGGAGCAGCTTATCTCTTCTCCCCTCTCCATGTCTCCCCTCAGCCTCTGGCCTGATGCCCGAGAGAAGGGCTTCATTCTTTGACTCAGCTGGCATTCCTGACGGACATGTTTTCCACTCTCTCTCTCCCACTTGCAGCCAGTGATAACAGATCCTTTTACCCTCATAATAATCTTTGCAGAGCTCATTCAGTGTTTCCTGATGTCGCCCTTTCAATCAGTAAGCCAAGCACCCAGACTGAGTACAGCCCCTGCTGGATCATGTGTCATGACTACTGGGCCCCCTACTGTGAAAGGACTCAGCACAGTCAAGTTCTTTGACTTTCCCTTCGACGTGCCCAGTGGACCAACACCACCACTGAGCCCACTCCCCCATCCCCCCAAAGGGAAAAGAAATCAAAACACTAAAATGAAAAAATAAAAGGCACACAAACAAGAGATCCATGCATAACATCTCGGAAACATTGGCATTCACACGGCTTTCCCAGAACAGCAGGCATGTGCCTTAGAGCTACAAGACGGAAAAGGCTCACCCGAGTGGTTCCACCCAAAGCAGAGAATACAGTTATGACCATAGAAGGCAGGAACTACTCCAGGTTTGTAAATGGCACTTTAAGAAACCCTCCTCCCTCCCACCCCACACCTGCAAAGTGTAGGGTATGCGTTCCAGAGCTCTCAGCCTTACACGCACCTGCGAGGCAGGAGTAGACAACGTCCAGCAGGTGCTCTCCACCCCACGCCCCACTGCGCAACTTCTTGCTGCTGTCCCTGAGTGCTGCTGGTGGGTTCAGGCCACAGTGGGGAGAGCCAGGATGTGGCACGTGCTAGACGCTCAAAAATGTTTGTTGCATGAATGAATGAACGTAAACCCCGATATTCAACTGAGGCCTTCGGCCCCACTGGGTGCAAACTGAAAGAAGCCCCAGAAGTGTCCTTCTGTCCCAAACCTAAGCAAGAGATAGATGAGCCCTTGGTTCACAAGTTACTAACCACTCTCTGGCATGGGGGAGCTGTCTGTTTATCAAGCAAATCTGGTTTTTTGGATGAATGATTACTATGGTCTGGGAGGTCAGACTCATCTTCGGAATCAAAAAGTTCACTAATATACGACAGAGTTAATTCAAAACTAAAAGGAATATACTTTACAGGAGATAAATTCCTGGTGGTTGGGTTCTACTTCAAAGGAAGTCTCAACCTAGACCATAATGAAAAAGGAGCTAAAGGGAGTGGTATTGGGAGCTCAGCAGATTCCAGGGGGTGAGGAAGAGATGGCTGGAGGGACTCAGGGTAATAACGACTTTATCCTCCTCATGATTCACAGAAAGGAGGGCATATGCTCCACCGACCAACCCCTGGAACTCCCACACAAAGCAGAGTGAGAGGTCATTGGAAAAGGCAGATGCAAGACAGAGACACACACCCAAACCCAGCGTCTAGACAACAGGAGGATGCAGCCAAGTTCGGGTTGCTAGGAAAAGAGTGGGAGGGGGGGAAAATGGAAGAGTTTCGCTGAGTCTACTTTGTCCAAATAGGAGAAAGGCTCATGGGCCATCCTAACAGATCTCATGTGAAATGCTCTGGGGGCTTCATCCTGCTTCTGTCCACATCACTCATGGTTCCTAGCCATTCTGAGAGGCCCTCTCTAGCCTTCCTGGATCCCTTCGGCTCTCAACGAGCACCAACAGGCCCTGGTCATCATTCTAGATCTGCTTTCGTGCCAACAGCAGTCAACACACACACAAAAATCACTCCTTCCTCTCCCTCATGTGCACACAAGTCTGCGGAGGAAATTATTTTAAATATTCCTCTGAAATCAGTGAAAATAACTATTTCCGATTTTCCAGTAATTCTAAGGTAGAAAAGCAAAGTAAATGTTAATTATACTTTAAAGCAGGGGGTGTTCAGCAACAGAGAATAAGGCTGGTGTATGATTTCGTATTAAGCACAGGGGACCCTGCATAGCAAGCCGCTGAGTTTCCTTCAAGCCCTCCTCCCCCCGCCCAGCGCTGCGGGTCAGGAAGGACAGGATGCGCGTGAGGGCGACAAGCTGGAGACATTCTAGTTCAAGAACAAGAACTTCTGAAAAAGAGCTCTCTGTTCCCAGGAATGTTCAAGCAGAGGGTTCCAGGATGGCTTTGGTGGTATTCAAACATCACAGACCAGAATCAGCCTGAGAAACCAGCAAGACCCTTCCCACCGGGAGGGAGATGACACAAGCCTAGGGAATGCCTAGCACGGTGCCTGGTGCCTAACGGAAGCATAATAATAAATATTAGTTTCTTCTCACCCCGAGAGTCCACGGATCTAGGATCACATATATTGGATGTATTTCTGGAGGGGTCTTTGGATACATTCTAGATTCTTCCAGAAGTTCACAATTTTCTCGAGTGGGGCTATGGAAAGAGAAGGCAAGGGGAGGCAAGGAGGCACGTCGTCCCTGCCGATGACAGCAGTTCCTCCCCTGCTTGGAGTTCCGAGCTCCTTCAGACAGTTATGGGCTTGGGCCTGATGCTCTCCACGACGGCTGAGATGACCGCTCCCGCAGCCTTCGCGCCTTCCATCAGTGCATGCTCCACCTGCAAAGCAGACCAGTCCACAAGACACTCAGGGGTGATCCCAGGCTCGTGCCCTGCCCCTATCACTCCCCTTCAGCACCCAGCCTGCCTGGAGGAGGAAGTAACCTGTGCTAGCCTCTATTTCCAAAGATCCTAGCATTGTAAGGGACCTAGAGGAGTCAGGATGGCCCAGGATGGGACATCCGAGGCAGATGCACTCCCTGTCCCTCCAGGGCATCCATGGCTCCTGGCTTGGTCCCTCAAAGCCATTCAGCCCAGGGTCTGCCTCTGGAGTAGGGGCAGGGAGGCAAAGGGTCTCGGCGTGGCTGAGCCACTGAGACCTTCATCTACATACAGGGAATCTGAGAGCCAGGGAGGGGAACTCACTTGGACAAAGTCATGATAGGGATCAGTGTCTGAGCATGGCCCACACTCCAGAGAAGACTCCCTGTCATCTATTTGGTTCCTGGGGTCTTGTCATATACAAATGCTTGTGGGATGGGAGATCCCTGCCACCAGAGCCCCCAAGCTCCCCAGCACTGGAGCGAGGCCTCTGGAGAATGGAGTGCGGGCCGGGAGAGGACAGAAACAAAGGAGGAAGGTGCAGAAAGTGGAGGGGTGGGTGACCTGCTCATGCTCACTCAGCAACAATAGAGAGACCAGCATTGGGATTTGAGCCCAGTACCCTGAGGGGACACAAGAGCCATAGAAAAAAGGCAGGAAAAAAAAGGTGTTCCTTCTTTAATTTTTCATTTCTCAGTCTATTAAAAAGGGGATAATAAATGCACCTTCCACTCCTCTCATAGGGTTTAGTAAGGATCAAATAGGAAAGAGGGCCGCTCAGGTTGTCACAGATATTTTGAGCTATTTTTCAAAGCCCTTGAAGACATGGACTGTGCCTCATTGGGGTTATCCACACCCCGTGTGGTGGGGGGTCACAAACCCAAACACAGCACGAGCCAGGCTGATTAGATGGGCGAAGCTCGCAGGTGGCACATCGACCCCCACACGCCCCATCTAAGAGACAGCCACTACTCGGCCGCACAGGGTGTCAGCGAGCAGAACACGGGCCTCATGGCCTGATCCGTCAGTTGTTCTAGAATGGCTGTGAATCCAGATCTTTTTATATAAACTTTCTATGTTTTGGGGGTGCCTGGGTGGCTCAGTGGGTTAAAGCCTCTGCCTTTGGCTCAGGTCATGATCCCAGGGTCCTGGGCTCAAGCTCTGCATCGGGCTCTCTGCTCAGCAGGGAGCCTGCTTCCCTTCCTCTCTCTCTGCCTGCCTTTCTGCCTACTTGTGATCTCTGTCAAATAAATAAATAAAATCTTTTTTAAAAAATTTCTATATTTTTAAGTATCAGTAAGTCATACAAATTAAAAAAACAAAACCCAACAACACTACCCATCCAAGCAAAACATGTCTGGGGCCAGAGGTAGCCCCAAACCTCACTTTACCCCCGTTTTGTGAAAGAACAAACATACAGAAGAGTCTGACCAAGGTGCCCCCCCCCCCAGAGTCCCAGCTCTATAGCCCAGAGCCTCTGCGCTCCTCCACGGGCTAACAGAGGGGAACCACCTCCTGAACCATGAAGTCCTGTGGACAGAGAAGCCCCCGGCACAGCAAAGAGCAAGAAACCACTGACCCCCGCTCGGATCACCGAGGAGATGACAAGCCCCAAGAAGGCTCAGCCAGAAGGCACCGTCCCGGCAAAAGTTGCTGTACCTGCTGGCTCCGGGGCACACCGTATCTGAGGTCATTGACAAAGTGCTCACAGTTCCCTTCGATCAGGCTGTACTGCACAATCTTGTTGATCATCTTTTTCGTGCGCTGGAGGATCTGGTCCACGGGCAGGGGCAGGTATGTCCCGTCCAGCTTATTATTGATCTTCCAGGAGCAGCCGTGCAGCACATCCTCCAGACGACTGTACTTCACCACGGCGCGGTTGCTGAAGACGGAAGTGATGCTGCCCGCCTCGAATTCCTCACCTGGGGACCAAGAGGAGCAGAAGCTGGAAAGCTGCGAGGGACAGCGGCGGGGTGGGGGGGGCAGGTAGTGCACTGGCTCACTCTAAGATGTGCATCAAGCAGCTTCCCTCCAAGGCCTCAGCTTTAGCATCTGTCGAAGGCATGACCGAGGACGGGGAGTGGATGACATGAACTACGCCCCCGCCCCCGATGCCCCAGTGAGACACCTGTCGCCTGGAGATCAGCCCATCAGCCTTTTTTTTTTTTAAATGACAGATGATGTTGAGCATCTTTTCCTGTAGGGGTGCACAGGAGAGGGCTTCACCCTGCAGGGGGGAGGCAGGACCTAGGGATGAGGACTGAGCCCTGGGGGTGAGGGCCGTGAGCATGGTGTGGCCACAGGCCTTTGGTCCCAGTGCCCTTCTGCAGTTTCATCCTGAGTGGACAGTACTCACACAGGATACAAAATTCAGAAGGCATCAGAGCATACGCAGGGGTGTCCCCTAGCCTCCCCTTCTCCCAGCGCCTCCTGGTCCCTTCGCACACTGTGACTAAGTGTGTCTCCTTCCATCCTTCTGGAAGATCCAGAAGATGGATCTTCTTCCATCACCACATCCTCCCATTAAATCTCCACCAAACTTTAAGTAGTCACCAGTTGAATCTCAGCCTTGTACTAGGCAACCTTGAGGAATGAAAGGAAAGCTGTGTCTGGGGACAGTCAGAAAGAGCAGGGCGATGAGCCAGGAAGCTGGAAGCAACATCTAGGGGCCTTCGGAACGTGCAGGCATCTGCACCCCTCCTGGGGAAGCCTCAGAAATAGGAGGAAGGACACCAAGGCTCAGCGAACACAGCGCCACCAGGTGCACTGCATCTCCCTTAGGGCTGGACCCTCGGGGGCATTTTGTGGCCAGAGATCAAGCTCCATCACCCAGTCCACTAAGGGCCAGGAATGCGCTGAGTGTATTTTTGCTAATGAAGGGCAGCCGCTGAGGAACCCAATAACTAAATGCACTTGTTCTTACTCTGCTAACTTCATTGTCAATATCAATATGTCAATAGAGTATCCACCCTTACTCGGGGCAGCCAGATGCACCACACAGTCGTCTTCCACGTAGATGGCCCAGTGCTCATAGCCGATTCGAAAAATCTCAATCAGGTCTCCGGGTCTAGGCCTTGGTTTGCCCTGTGAGGGGAGAAATAAGATAAAATAAAGAAGCTGCACCTGCCCAAGGAACTCCGGAGACCCTGTCTGGGGATTAGCTACAGTCGGCCTGAAGACACAGGGTTTCATCGCTTTGTAGAAATCCAGGCTTCGAGAAGCTCTCTTCCCACGGAGGGTGGGTAGCGGGGGAGGGCCTGCCCCCCTCCTGTCACTCAAGTTATTAAAGCCACAGGCTAACTGTGCCAGCGGCCGATGTATTGCCACTGGGCTCCAAATGTGCCCTCCAGATAAGCTCTGTGATATGTGCCGGAGCTCTTTTAAGCTTTTCTCCTTAAAAATTAGCACTTCATTGGGGCGCCTGGGTGGCTCAGCAGGTTAAGCCTCTGCCTTCAGCTCAGGGCATGATCTTGGGGTCCTGGGATCGAGCCCATACTCTCTACTCTGTACTCTCTACTCAGAGGGAAGCCTACATCCCCCTCTCTCTGCCTGCCTCTCTGCCTACTTGTGATCTCTCTCTGTCTCTGTCAAATGAGTAAATAAAATATTTTTTTAAAATGAGCACTTTATTAAGCATTGCAAGAGGGAAGGGTTCTCCTGCAGGTTCTGGTTTGCAGCAGGGGGTGGGGAGGGTGACAGTCAATAGTGTGGGTGTGAGGACTTGTGGCAGAGCTCTACCCGAGCCAGAAGGCTCCGACAGTAACCTTTCTGAGCCCTTCCGCAGAGAAATCAGTGCCGGAACACCTCCAGCACTTGCTGGTGTCTTGACTCCCTCTGCACGGATCCCACATGGACTGGTCCACAGGGCCCCCCAAGTCTGCATGCTCAAACCACCTGCTGCACAGCCCGCCGCCGCCGCCACCCCATGGCCAAACCAACCTTCTCTGCTCCCCTCTCTAATGAGGTCTGAACCCCTTCCAAGTCTGTCTTTCCCTGAGAATTCTCCCTCAGGCCTGTGAGGCCATGTTGAGTTTCTTCATTTCTTACAGTTACTCTTACATAGTTTAACAATTCTTTAAACTTTCCCCTGTTTAATCGACTGGGTAGTTTCTATCTCTTGATTGGGCCCAAAATGCTGATACTCTATACCTTCAAAGAGGCTCGGGGAGAAGACAGTGTGTGCGTGTGTGTGTGTGTGCGCGTGCACGCGCGCACATGTGCGTGTGTGCCCCACATGCGTGTATGTGGGCACAGTGCAGTATTGTGCACTTAAAAATTTATTAAGAGGGTAGATCTCATGTTAAGTGCTCTCTCTTAGCACAATAAAAAAGAAAAGAAAAGAAAAGAAAACCTAGAGCTTTTGCAATTGCAAACCCAAACTAAAAAAAAAGAAAAAAGGGAGAAGAAAAAGAACTCTCTTATCCCCTCCTTCTGTACTATGCATCCCTCCCAAGCTGTCCCTAAGTGTGTCCAGGAAGGGTCCTGGGAAGAAGTTCTGCTCACTGATAACTCCCTGAGGAAGCAAGCTGGGCAGTTAGAGACCACAGAGACCTGGGGAGCCCTGGAGCGGATCACACGACCCCACCCAGCCATCAGCTTCACAATGGCTTTGTCACTTACTCAAACGTTTGCCCACTTTAGTCTAATTTCCTCATGGCTGCACCTCACCTCCCAGTTCCCAGCTCTATTTTCCTGGTGGAGGACAGCCATTTGCCTGGCAAAAATTCACAGAAGAAAAGGGGGCACCTGTTTCTTTTCTGAACTACAATGTACAAAATTTACAAATTTACAAAACCATCACCACCATCCATTGGACTTCATCAAAATTTAAAAATTTTGTTCTTCGAGAGCTATTGTTAAGAGAATGAAGACACAAGCCAAAGACACTGAGAGGATCCTGCAAAGCATGTATCTGATGAAAGGCACGGACACAGAATTTCTGAAGAAACCAAGAGGGGAAACGGGCAAAAAGATTTGGACGCTTCACCAAGGAAGATAGATAGGGAAGATGTTCAACATCATTAGTCCTTAGAGAAACGCAAATTAAAACCACAATGAGACCCTTACAGACCTATGACGATACCAACAATTAAAGAGACAACCAAATACCGATGAGGAGGCACTGGAACTTTCGCACACTGCTGGCAGGAATGTAAAACGACACAACCGGTTTGGAAAACAGGAGGTTAAAAATGCAACTACATATAGGGGAGCCTGGGTGGCTCAATTAAGCATCTGCCTCTGACTCAGGGTCCTGAGACTAAGCCCCGGGAGGGCTCTGTGCTCGGAGGGGGAGACTGCTTGAGATGCTCTCTCTCCCTCTGCCCCTCCGCCCCTTCTCTCTCTCTCAAATAAATAAATAAAATCTTTAAAAAAAATACATCTACCATATGATCTAGCCATTTCATTGCTAGGTATTCGCCCAAGAGAAAAGACAACATATGTCCGTACAAAGACTTGCACACGAATGTTCGTGGCAGTTTTATTTGTAAAAGCCAAAAACCGGTAACAGCCCAAATGCCCATCAGTGAATGGGCAAACATGGTGTATTCATACAATGCATTACTACTCGGTAATAAAAAGGATTGAACTATTAATCACATGCAACAACAAGGATATAACTTTAATTACACGAAATTATGTGAAAGGAGACGGACAAAAAGAGCCCATACGATATGATTCCGTTGACAGAATTCTCTAGAAAATGCAAATTAATGTATAGTGACAAGAAGCCAATCAGGGGGGCGCCTGGGTGGCTCAGTGGGTTAAGCCTCTGCCTTCGGCTCAGGTCGTGATCTCAGGGTCCTGGGATCGAGTCCCGCATCGGGCTCTCTGCTCAGCGGGGAGCCTGCTTTCCCCTCTCTCTCTGCCTGCCTCTCTGCCTACTTGTGATCTCTGTCTGTCAAATAAATAAATAAAATCTTTAAAAAAAAAAAAAAAGAAGCCGATCAGGGGCTGCCTGGCTGCCTGGGGATGGGGAGAGGGGTGAGAAGAGGTGGGATTTACAAAAGAAAACAACGTTTGGGGGGTTATGGAGATGTTCACTGTCCTGACTGTGGTGATGGTTTCATGGGTGCACACACACCACACCATACCCAACAGTATATTCTAAAAATGTATACTTTATCGTATATGGATATGTATGATATAGCTATGTAGTTGTAGCTCAGTAAAGCGTAATAGAGTTCAACAAAGCTGTTTTTGAAAAAATTTTTAAGGCACAACCAACATCCCAAATCCGTGTGCATTTTCAACCTGCCACACAGTCTAAATGAAGCAAAAGAGTCTGTAGAGAATTCACGGGCAGAGTAAAGATACACGCAAAGGACTCTTGTGATACCCACCTCAGCCGCTTGCTTTGTCAATTTCCCGGGGCTCTCAGGCTTCAGGGCTGAATTCGACTCTGCTCTTTTCTCCTTGGGTGTGGTCTCCAAGTTAACTATGGGCTTCTCCCTAGATGAATTTTGTGATCACAGAGTTAACGAACAACACTATTTCACAATTATTGGAAATTCTGTATTACTTCAGACTTGTGATTTTCGGGATCTCTTTCAATTTCAAAACCCTAGGAAACAGCTTCCCCAAAGCGTGTTTCCGTGATCACGCTCTTAGCTGCCATACAAAATAATTGCCGTTTACTGCATTTCAGATGATTGTTAAACTGCTAATGATAGCAGTGAGTAGCTTTCGGGATTTTTTTTTATTGCTGATCGTCTGTCTTACGTGTTTTTCAAAGTGACACCTGTACATAGCTTAAAAAAAAAATGGTAACGGTACATAATGGCTTCTAACGAAATACAACAGGCCTCTATTCCCTCCCTTCCTTCTGCCCATCCTACTGGGAGAGGCAAACCCCTTGAGCTGTTTCTTGCAACAACTGGGTCTATAAATCTGAGAAATCTCATTAAGCCTCAATACTGTAACTGTACATATCTTGAAAGAAATCAGTATATTTTTGTCTCTTGAACCAAAACGTTATTTTGAGAGGACTGAAACCAACGGCAGGAATAGCTTTGGGATAATATAGTGAAATATATTGGGGTCAAAAAGGCCCGGGTTTGGGGGGCCTGGCTGGCTCAGTCAGTAGAGTGCTAGAGTGTGTGACTCTTGATCTCGGGTTTGTGAGTTCAAGCCCTATGCTGGATGTGGAGATTACTTTAAAAAAAAATCTAAAAAAAATAATATGAGGTTTGAATCCTGGCTCTGATCCTTGCTATCCAACTTTGAGCTAGTAAATGAATGTGTCTGAACATCAATTTGATTATCTATAAAACAGAGATGAGAGTATTTGCATCTCAGAGTTTTCGAGAGGGTTAAAAGAGAGAGCATAATACATACATATCTGGTACATTACCAACCAAAAAATGGCATTTTATTTGCCTTTCCCCCACACTTTACTTCTTCTCCAAAGTATAGTGTATGGGGATGGAGTATAGCTCTTTGGGGAACGTTCAGACCCACACAATTTTAAAAAGAAGCAAACCATGCTTATTATTATTATTATTATTATTATTAACATATAATGTATATTTGCCCCAGGGCTACAGGCCTGTGAATCACCAGGCTTAACACAATTCACAGCACTCACATAGCACAGACCCGCCCCAACGTCCATAACCCCAACCCCCTATCCCTCCCCGCCCCACGCCACCCCTCAGCAAACCTCAGTATGTTTCCTGAGATTAAGAATCTCTTATGGTTTGTCTCCCTCCCCAGTCCCATCTTGTTTCATTTCTTCCCTCCCTAACCCCCACAACCCCCCGCCCTGCCTCTCAAATTCCTCATATCAGAGAGATCTTGTGATAATCATCTTTCTCTGATTGACTTATTTCGCTTAGCATAATACTCTCTAGTTCCATCCAGGTCCTTGCAAATTGAAGCAAACCTTGTTTTTAATGAAAGTGAACTGAGGAAACTTGCAAGATCACATCATTCATTAGTGAGACCACGTGGCCACGCGGTAAGCTGTGGTTCTCAGGGTTCTGGAGCCCTTGTGGCTAGAAACTGCTGCCAAGCAGGTCCCGCCAGCGGATCCCTGGCCTGGTGGTCATCTATCATCCGGAGCACAGCAGCCCTCCCCTCGCTGGTTAGGGGGCAAGTCGGCTGGTTCCTATGGAAACCAGCTCGCGATCTGCTTTATAGGATTGCCAGCAAAGTCGGTTCTTCAAAGTCTTCCCCACCGGACGACCTAGTCCTTCCGCACGGAGACTCTTACCCCTCCTGGCTGCTTTTGCTCATCTCTGAGGTTCCCTGCTGTGGCTCCTTGGGCGAGAACTGGACCAACGCTTGAGATGATTCTTCTGGTAGGGGGTGGGGGGTAGGGAGGAAGATGCTATTTAAACCACAACTGCCTGGACCTCTGGGTGGCTCAGTCGGCTAAGCATCTGCCTTCAGACCCGGTCATGATCCCGGGGTCCTGGGATGGAGCCCCACATGAGGTTCCCAGCTCAACAGGGAGCCTGCTTCTCTCCCTCCCTCTGCCACTCCCCCTGCTTGTGCTTTCACACTCTCCCACTCTCTCTCTCTAATAAATAAATAACCACAACTGCCTCCTACAGGGAACAAAATCTATGAAAGGATCGTTGGAGCGAGCACCTTGACATCTCTGGGAAGGTGGGCTCAGAGCTCCAGTCAAGAACCGTTCCTGGCCTGCTCAGCCCTCAGTCAGTCTGGGGGTGAAGGAAGTGAGTGGGATGTGAGACGGGGTGCTGGAGAGGTCTCAGTTCCCCTGGAAAGCAGCAGCTTTGGAACTCCCAGGGATAAGCTCAGGGAGGGGATGAAGTGAGATCC
Organism: Mellivora capensis; assembly: GCA_004024625.1. Taxonomy (NCBI): domain Eukaryota; kingdom Metazoa; phylum Chordata; class Mammalia; order Carnivora; family Mustelidae; genus Mellivora; species Mellivora capensis. The sequence goes on along the minus strand of PISX010005397.1, from coordinate 21,679 downwards.
CAGACATCCGGGGGCTAAACCTGACAGCAGAAGCTTCAGCGGCCCTCGGGTCCTAGAGCCATTGTCAGCTGTCCCCGGAACACCCGGAACAGAGTCAGAGGGTGGACACTCGAGGGAGACGCTGGACGCCTGGCTCGCTTTGGTTGAATTACCAACGAAAGATCATCCCAAGTATGCGCTCATTCCGGTTAAAGGGCATTTCCCACGGCCAACACTTAGCTAGGAGGAGCCTTGAAGGCATCTCCGGTGCATTTTCTGGGGTCCGATGGCCGACTGGGACCTGAGAATGACACCCCCCCCCCCATAGGGCCTCCAGGCCGCCGCGCTGCGGCTCCGTGGGGAGGAGCCGGGTTCCTGCGGCCGGGCCGAGAGCACAGCGGACCCGCCGGGGGCTGGTGGCCGGTCCCCAAGCAGCGTACCTGCGGCTCGAGGGCCGGGGCCGGGGCCGGGGCCGGGGCGGGGCCGGGGGAAGCGAGAGAGTCGGCGCCTTCTCTCCCCGAGGGCGGCCGGGCCTAGGCCCATCCCGCTGCTGCGGCTCCGCACCGGCTGGGACCCCGTCGGCTCTGCGCGGGGCTGGCGGAGCTGGCGGGGCGGAGGCGCTGGCGCGGCGCGGTGAGGACCTGCGGAGGGCGGCGGGGGGCGCCCGGCCGCGAACCCGGGGCGCGCAGCAAACGGCGGGGGCGCGCGGGCGCCGTGCGCACGGCCGGGGGAACGGAGAGGGCGCTCAGGGCGGGCGCTTAGAGGCCCAGGCAAGGCGAGGAAAGCGGCGGCGGAGGTCACAGGGGGTGCGGTGGGTTAGGTGGAAGGCCGCGCAGACAGGGGGCGCGGAGGCCGGAGGTGCCATCCGACGCGGAGGAGCGACAAACGCACTGATGCCTCCTTAGGCGGGCCTGGGGCGGCACGCTCAGGAGTTAAGATCTTGAGGGAGTCACAGTTTTTATTTGAATTGTTTATATAACAAATTATATATTGTGTAACTAATTATATATCATACGTAATATATACAAAAGAACACTGGGAGGGGCTCTGGGTGCCTCAGTGGGTTAGGCGTGGGACTCCCGATAATGTCTCAGGATGATAGCAGGATGGTGAGTTCTAGACCAAGGATGGCTCCACGCTGGGTGCTGAGCTTACTTTAAAAAAAGAAAAAGAAAGAAAATAAAAAACACGTGGAATACATGTAGTTGTGAAACGTAATAAAATTACTCTCCATGGACGCACTAGTCTACTTAAGAACGGAAACATACCTAGCACGATGCTCCCACCTCTGTGTTCGTCCCTTATCCCATCTCCCTGCCTTCCTCTGCCAGAGGTAACCTCTCCCGACTCTTGTGTCTATTATGCCCTTGCTCTTTTTTTCCTAAAGATTTTATTTATCTGAGAGAGAGCGAGCACGAGCTGAGGCAGAGGCAAAAGGAGAGGAAGCAGCAGACTCTGGGCTAAGTGGGGAGCCCTTCCCGGGGCTCGATCCTCTGATCATGACCTGAACTGAAGGCAACGCTTAACCGACTGAGCCACCCAGGTGCTCTTGTGCCCTTGCCTTTTTTAAAAGTAGCTTTGTAAAACCCCTTCTTTGTACTTCTCATCCATCCTTTCCTTCTGTATATTGGAAGCTTTATAGAAACGGTATGCTGTATGTTCCACAACAAGCTTCTTTCCAAGCTTTCCATAATACCCACATCTTACTGTGTAAGTCTGTAAGTCGTTTTCCCTGCTGGAAAACAGTCCATTCTGTGAATGTACCACAATTTATCCATCTGGTACCAAAGCCACATGGTTACTTCTGAATTTGGAATTAGAAATTATTGAAAAGAACCCAAATTGTGCCCTGACGATACATGCAGGAGATTCTACAGAATTTAGTACCTGGGAAGGTATGCAAAGATTCAACTTTACGACAACACACTAAAACATTTCTCCAAGTGATGGCGCCAATTTAACTTCTACCAGCACGAGTAAGAATTCCTGTGGATTTACACCTTCACCAACACTTAGTATTGTCATACTTGCTTTTTCCACGTAAATGGATATAAAATAGTATTTTACTAGGAAGTCTTACTGGAAATTTTCATTTGCTTTTCACTGATCACTAAGATTGAAACATATATATATATATATATATATATATATATATATAATCAGCCATTTAGATTTCCTCTTGTAAAAAGTGCCTTTTCATGTCTTTTGCCCAATTTTCTCTGGAGTCATCAGTTTTATTTGTTTACACATATTTTCTTCCAGGTAATGGCTTGTCTTCACTTTCTTTATGGAGTCTTCAGTTAAAGAGAAGTTTTTAACTTTAATGCGATAGAGTTTATCAGTCCTCTCTTTTGTGGTTAGCATTCTGCATCTTAGCCATGAAGTTCTTTCTTGCTCTGAAGTCAGAAAAATATTCTCCTATATTTTCTTCTAAAAGTTTTAAATGTTGTCTTTTTCATTTAATCTACTTGGACTTGATTTTTCCCCATATGAATAATCCCCGTATCATTTAGCTCAGACTGGCTTCTTCGTAGTTTCTTCTTCCCCCAGGAATGAGCAAGACCACCTGTTTTATGTGTCAGACTTTAGGGAACAAGCAAGAATATCGTTGGCTGTATTCTACTCCACTGGTAAATGTGTCTGTCCTCGTGCTCCTATCATGTGATCTTAATTACTAAACCTTTATAATAAGTCTCGATATATGGAATTCTGGAGACTCCCGCCCTCTTTACTCTTTCACAGGAGTTTCTTTTTTTTTTTTAATAAACATTTCTGTTTTTTTAGGATTTTATTTATTTATTTGACAGACAGAGATCACAAGTAGGCAGAGAGGCAGGAAGAGAGAGAGGGGGAAGCAGGCTCCCTGCTGAGCAGAGAGCCCGATGCAGGGCTCGATCCCAGGACCCTGAGCTGAAGGGAGAGGCTTAACCCACTGAGCCACCCAGGCGCCCCTTTCACAGGAGTTTCTTAACTATTCTTGGGCTTCTGCCCTTCCATAGAGATAACTTGCTAAATTGCTCAAAATATTCTGTTGAGGGACACCTGGGTGGTTCAGTGGGTTAAGCCTCTGCCTTTGGCTCAGGTCATGGTCTCAGGGTCCTGGGATCGAGGCCTGCTTCTCCCCAACCCCCACCTGCCTCTCTGCCTACTTGTGATCTCTCTCTCTGTGTCAAATAAATAAATAAAAATCTTTTTTTTTAAATACTCTGTTGACATCTTGATTGAAATTACATTGAATCCGTATGTCAATTTGGCAACTTCGATCTTTACAAAATGGAGTCTTCCAATCAATTACATAGTATCCCTGTTTGTGAGGTCTTCCAATGAAGTGTGTTTGTTTTTTTTTTTTTGTAAAGACTTCATTTATCCATTAGGGAGAGAGAGAGAGAGAGAGGGAGCATGAGAGGGGAGAAGAGCCACCCAGGTGCCCCCAATGAAGTTTCATATTATTCTTCATAAAGATCTAATCTTCAGTATATTGTGTTTTTCCCTCTACTCGTTGGGAAGTTTACCTGGGACCCTTTCATTTATTGCCCTTGAAATTTTAACATGCATGCTCAAAGTCCAAAATTAATATCTTAAACACCCCTCTGAAACAATGCAAGGATGTCAGAACATTCACCTCTGTCTTCTTCTCCCATGTCATTTTAGTTTTGCCCTTTCTTTCTAGCCTGAATTCACGTAATTACCATTCATATATTACACAGACATTCATTTAGATTTGCCGGTTGGCCACTACCATTGCTCATCACTCCTTCTTGCATTGCAAACCTTCCCTCTGACATCATCTTTCTTCTTCCTAAAACATAGTCCTTTGGAACTCCTACCATATATCTCTCCTGGCTCTCATGGTGCCCAGAGGAGACCCCACACACCATCCCATCAGGAAGTAAATACGTCTGCTTCTGTTTCTTTCTGCGGTGTCACCAACATCGATGGCCAGTGCTAAACTATATTGGGTTTCAGTAACCAAAAATGATTGGAAAGTGACAGGAACCCAGCAGGAAAGAGAGAGTCCGCCTACATGGTCAAGAGCCGTGGGCAGGGGAAAAAATCATGCTACATCAAGTTTTGGGTTGAGATTCTTCCACAAACTTATGTTCCATGGGGGGAGGGAAGAGGTTCATAGGATTAACGTCAAGGAATGAAAAGTGTTGTGTTAGCCTACTGATGTTATGGGGGGTGTTTGTTCTTCCCCCATTTTACAACACTTCCATCCAGATGGTTCAATCTCTGTGCGGGGGGAGATGAATAAAAAGTGGCTGGCTTTGTCCTATTGGTTTTTCTCCTCCAGGTGTAAGACCTCTCTCTTCAAGTCGACTGGAAGCTCCTTGAGAGCAAGAGTGATTGCCCCTCCCTGTAACGACCACAGCACCTTGTCTGGCAAAATGGCCACAGACACAAACACTCTCTCACAGGGCAGAGGAGCACCCAAATAAGTTGAAACTGTCTTCTCCAGAGTGTATTAACAAGCTTTCAGGCAATAACACCTCTATTCCTTCAACAGATGCTGACTGAAATACAAACAATCATAAGAGACTATTATGAACAATTATAGACCAACAAATTGGGCAATCTGAAAGACAGGGGTAAATTCCTAGAAACATGTAAACTAACAAATGTTCAGGGACTGAACATCTCCTGTCCAGGCCATTTCCTGCACCCTCCCCCTCCCCCAAAATGGTCCTGCCTGGGATTAGCCATCTCCCCACCTTCCAGATTGTACCTGCAGCTTCTCTGTTTTTCCATTAGTTCACCAGACTCTTCCCAATCCTTTGGTTCAAGATGTTGGAGGCTTTTTTTTTTTCTTTTCCTTTTGGCCTCTTTTCCTCATCTTTCTAACCAGCCAGCTATCCAGTTCTGTCGATCCTTCCTGCCCAGGATTTCTACTCATTATCCTACTGTCTGTTCCAGGATGGTGCAGAACTAGTCCCGAGAGAAGGAGGATCTGTGAGACTCTCCAGGGACTGGAAGGGAGCTGGAGAGATGAAGGCTAAGATGTAGACCAAAGTAGGTGAATCTGGGCATTAGTTTCTCCCCAGGCCCAGAGTTATACCCATGCAAGAGCACGGATGGGGGAAGAAGTTGCTAGATCAAAGAATGGGGGAGAAAGGGGCATCCTGAGGTCCCCGATTATGATTCCCTGGCTACTAACTGGTTCCTCATAGACAAATGGATAAATTTGCCTCGATGATGGTCTGCAGCCGGTGAGAAGAGCAGCCGCCTCCCGTGGGCTTGTGCCAGGACTCCACGGCTGCTGGGGAGAGACAGAAGGTGCTGGTGGCCGGATAGGAGCCCGAAACCACAGCTCCGGGTAGTCAGTCATTCATTCTTTAAATACATTTGAGCACTTGCTCGGTGTCAGGCTTGCTTGGTGCTGAGGGTCTAAGTGTAAATTTGCCCTCATGGAATTTATAGCTGGTAAGTAGGGGGAGGGGGAGACAAACATTAGACAATTCCTCGATATATAATGACCAGTTATGATAAGGGCTCAGAGGGACAAGCCCAGGTCTAGGGAGCTGGGGTGGAGTGGGGGCACCAGCCTGGGGCAGGGAAATCCCTCCCCCCTCCCATCAGTGTCAGGGTCACCATCAGGCCTTTCCCCTCTCCCACAAGTTCCCCTCCCTCTGGCTCAAGAAAATGGGATTTGCCCTCTCCCACTCCTGGACAGACCCACAGACACGAAGGCCCTCTCTCACTCTGTAGCCTCGCATGTTCCACAAGCTCTGGAGTCATGCTTTAAGCCCAGCCAGGTCCCTCACAGCTGTCAAAACCCAGGGAAAGGAGAAAGGAAATGCACCACCTTCTTCCTTCTGCTGCGGGCCCTCATCAGTCCCTACTCCCGATCCCTGCAACGATCTTGGCATTCCAGGGGGAGACCAGCTACAGCCTCTGAATTGTGCTCTGCCCCCCAAAATCAGATATTGAAGTCCTCACCCCCAGTAAATAGAATGAGATTCTATTTGGACATAAGGCCCTTTTTAAAAGGGTAGTTAAGATAAAATGAGTTCATATGGGTAGAATTCCAGATGATTTGTCCACTTATAAGAGACTAGGACACACACAAATCAAGGGGCAACCCTCCGCAAGCCTCAGGGGGGAAAAAATCCTTGTGGACACCTTGATCTTGGGCTTCTAGCTTCCAGAACCATGAGAAAATGAACATCTGTGTTTAAGCAGCCCAGTCTGTGCTATTTTACTATGCCGTCCTCTTTCCTCCATTCAGAGGGGGACTGAGGCCTGCTAGTAGGGTGGGGAAGGGCACATTCACTTCAGGCTGAAAGATGGGCGCTGTGAGGCTGGGACCAGGACCCAGGCCTGCCTCCCAGCGGCAGGGCCCCCTGGCTTGCCCAACAGGATTCTCCACCTTGGTTTCTCCTCCACGGTGTGCATCCAGATTATCCTGCCTCAATACACCTCTGATCGAATTTCCCCACACAAAGAACCTCCTGCAGCCCAGCTCCTCCTACCCAGCAAGATCCGAGCAAACTTCCTGGTTCCGCACCCCATGCCCTGCCAGTTAAGGCCCCAGTCAGTGAGGGCTTCTCCAACACCCGCATGCATCAGAATCACCTGGGGAGCATGTGAAAATGCAGATTCCTGGGCCCTCTGCCACCAGAGAGATTCCCCTTCCATAGGTCTGGGGTGGGGCCCGGAAGGACACATTTCTAACAAGCTTCCAGGCCACGCTGATGCCACACTTGATGAGCTCTGGCTCTGCTGCCTTTCCCCAGAACTGCCCCTGCACCTGCTCGGCCATCAGAGCAGCTTTCTTCTTCCTCAGCTCCCCAGGCCCTGGAGCCTTTGCCCAGCCTGGCCTGCCACCAGGAATTCCCTGCTGCCAAGTCCCACAGGGGGGCTCAGATCCTGGGACCTCCCAAATCGGGATAAAGTTGAGGGGTTGTGCCGCCTTTTAAAGGGAAGGCTTTATTGAAATTCGAACCAGAACTGGAGGGACTCCAGTCCAAAGACTGGGGGATATCAATGAAAAGGCAGATAGCTGGGTCCATCCCAGACCCCCAGACACAGACCTCCCGTGGAGACACTCTTCAGAAATCACCCTCTCAATACACAGATGAGCAAAGGCAGTCATAGAGAGGGCAAGTGACTTGGCCCAGGGCACACAGCACGCGCACGTTAAGCAGAGGCTGAGCAAAAACCCAGGTCTCCTTCGGTGTGGAACATTCTGCCCACTGCACCTCACTTCCTCTTCCGAGCCTCCAGGGGGCGCTCCTCTCCTCCTGCCCCTTTCTCACCGTCCTCCACCTCCTTTCTGACCACAGCTGGGCCCTGGCATTTGTAGCTAAAGCTGAAATGAAGCCCCAGGGGATTATAAATCATGCAAAAGGGGAAAAATGGGGAAAAGGGCAGGGAAACGAGGAGAGGAGATGAAAACCTCTCGGCCGGGAGGGGAGTCGGGCATGCAAAGCCACTCCGGGAAGTCCAAGAAGCTGGGGCGGGGCTTCTCCTGGGACCTGCCCACACGTGCCACCAGCCAGACCTCCGACTGGGGAGGGCTCCGAGGGGAGGCCGGGGAACCACAAACAATAGGCCGGAAGAGAACCTGCCTCTGCCCTCCCTTTGCAACAGCTCCGTGCTTTCGGAGCCCAGTGCAAGTGGGGGGAGGGGGCTGGTTAGTTAGCTGCTTAGTTCAAGCTTCTTGCTCCTGGACTCAGGATTTCTGCTGACAGCCCCAATCCAGCTGGCGGGACTGGATCTGGGGTGTGCACCAGGGGTGGACCACTGCCCAGTGCTGCCCCTCTCAGGCCTGCTGCGAGGGGCACCGGGACCCTGCTGGACCCAGGAGAGGCTAACCGCTCAGGAGTTGCCCTGGCACCTCAGATCCTGGCTGGGAAAGGCAAGTCTGGCCAGCAGGGGCAGGGCCAGGGCTCCTGGAATCTGGATCTGCAGGCTGAGTTGGAGGCGCTCCATTCCCATGTCACCTGGAGAAAAACTGGACCCACTTCCTGACCCCTTCATCCTGCAGCCGCCCATCTTCCACCCGGTGAGCAGCCACTCTGGTCTGGAATCTCCAGGTTTCAGGGCTCCCCCCGACCCCGACTCCAGCTGGACCCAGGTTCCCAGGCGGTGGGTAGAGAGGCCTTTGGTTTGGGGCCATCCCCCCAGCACCTGCTCATAGACTCTGGAAGGCCCTCCTGAGCTTAGCAAAGTGGCTGACCAGCTAACTCCCACTTGGGTGCAAATGATGGGGCTCACCAGGTCCTCACATTTTAAAAGTAATAGAGCCTGGAGTCAGGGCTGGGCTCCTACCATGTGATGGGGGCCAGGCTAGGAGGATCTGGGGCTCCTGGGGCACTGAGTACCTAGGGTGGTCTCATCTCCAGCCTGGAAGAGAGTCATGTTGGAACCTCCAACTCAAGGATGGGTGTAGGGGTCCCCTTATGTCCTCCTCCTGCTCAGTGCCCACATGGATTTTCTGAAGTCTGGTTTTGCTTTACAGAAGCCTGAACGCCCAGCACACTCTGTCCTCCCATTAATGAACGCTAATTATCACTTTCTCTTCTCTTGGCCCTCTCCCCCTGGGAGAGCTGCAGCAGCTCGGTAATTACTACAGGCCAGGCCTGGAGCCTGGGAAGTGGGAGGGACGGCGGGACTGAGCCTGGCTAAGCTTTGGGCCCTCCGACAGCCAGCTGGGAGCTCCAGCACCTTCCCGGATGCCTGAGTAATGGGTGAAGCACCTCCCCAGGTTACAGCCCCTCCTTGCTCTGCAGGCTGCGAGCTCCTACCTGGAGGGCAGCACTGTTGGGGCTCAGGTCCTTCTAGGCCGTTCGGAGAACACGTGAAAGCCGGTCTTGGTTATGCTGATGTGTACCTGGGACGTGTTCACATTCATTCTGCAAACACCTATTCACAGCCCACACTGCCAGGCCAGGCCCTGAGCACAGAAGGGAAAAGCAGGGCTTCAGCTCCGAGTGGCCTGAGCCTCCAGCAGAAACAGCCAGCCCCCTGCTTTCCCTGTAAGCCCACCAAAGGCCAAGCCGGCCATAGAGTGAAGCGTTCCTGGAACACAGGGGACGGAAGGAAAAACTCAGTCACCATAGTGGACAGTGCTTGGAGAAGGTGTCAGAGAACCTCGAACATCAAGTTAGATCTCACAGGGCCAAGGGAGAGCAGAGGAAGCGGCTCTGAAAAGGCAGGGAATTGTAAATGTGTGTGTTGTGTTTTGGGAATTCTGCACAGCTTCTATGTGGGGAAAGGTGAGCCTGGGAAGGTAGGCTGGGTGGTTGTTGGGTACCTCTCCCGGCATCCATATCAGGGTCCCAACTTGTCCGGCCTTCGGTGGGCTGCCTGTCTCCCCCACCCCCCAGTTCCTGGGCTTGAACCAATAAACAGCCTTAGGAACTCGATGCCGGGCTGCTGGAGTTCAGGGCAAGTCTCACTGAGGACCCTTCTGTGCCCAGGGAGCTGGGGAGAGGGGCAGGGCTGGTGCTCCAAGGGGGCGATGGAGCTGAACTTGGCCTCCCCAGGGCAACGTGGCTTTGACATGTGAGGATCCAGGAAAGGGGAAAAGGTGGAAGAGAACCCTAATTTTTCCCCCATAAGGACACTTTCTGTTGGAGGCAGGAGAGTGGAGTTCTCTTGTTCTTCTCTCCCCCACCCTCTGCCCACTGATGCGGGGATCCCTCATAAGACCCATTCCCCAGCCCCATATGGCAAGCTTTCTCCCCTTGTTCAGGTGGTTCCTTATGTCTCGACAATTTTCGGTGGCCTGCGTGCGGGCAAGGTGGTCATGCTACAGGGAGTGGTTCCTCTAGAGGCACGCAGGTAAGGGGATGCTCTGCGGGGCTGCGGAGCTGGAGGCTCCTCTCTGCCTTTGGGGTCTCGGGGTTTCCGACCAGGGGTGCCTCTCCAAGAGCTCCTCTCCCCAGATTCCAGGTGGACTTCCAGTGCGGCTGCAGCGTGCATCCCCGGCCGGATATCGCCATCCACTTCAACCCTCGCTTCCACACCACCAAGCCCCATGTCATCTGTAACACCCTGCACTCGGGGCGCTGGGAGGCCGAGGCTCGGTGGCCCCGTGTGCCCCTGCAGAGAGGAGCCCCCTTCCGCATCCTTTTTCTCTTTGGAAATGAGGAAATGAAGGTGAGGGGAAGGGGTGGGCTTTGGCGTCTAGAACTTTCATCCTTCTCCTCCTCCTTCCTCCCACCGAATTCTCCACGTCACTGTGAGGAGGAACATCCCCAGGAGGGCTTGAGACCTGAGAGAACTGAGCAGCCCCCGAGCCTCGCTCCAAGCTGCCCTGGGCCCACGTGGCCTGGGACCCATGGCGGCAAGAAAGCTCTCTCGTGCCTGGCCCTGGGGAGGGCACCAGAGCCATAGTCCTAGCGAGTTCTTTAAGAGCCTGCAATGTGATGGGCTCTGTTCTAGCCCCTCAATATCCACTGGTTAGAGCCTCACGAGGTGGGTAACTCACACCCTGCCCCGACGGCAGAGGGGGCAGGTCGCAGGGAGGGAGAACTCCCCTTCAAGACTTTCTCCACGGATGGGAACTCCTGCCAGAAAGATGTTAGGACCTTGACCTCTCCGGGGGAAAGGAGAGATGATGGGAGCCAGCCGCAGAAGGAAGTCCCTGTGGGGGAGCAGTCATCCGACCTCCTGAACCCCCATTTCCCCCCCTGGGGCTAGGGCCGCTGCTGCTGCTGAGGGATGGCCTAGGGACGTGCTATGTCGGGGCAGAGGGACAGTGAGAGGGGCCTTGGTTCCAAGGCCAGCTGTGCAGCCTTGGGAAGGCCATGGAAGTTTCCCATGCCTTGGACACCTCGTCTGCCAAAAGTGCCTGTCTCCCAGAGTGGGTGTGAAGCTAAACGAGGGACGGTCCAGGTAAGAGCGCCCCGCGAGGCCAGGCGGATTTAGTGCACATTAGGTGCTGCTGAGCGGTCTCTCTGTCCGTCTGTCCGTCTGTCTCTCCAGGTGAGTGTGAATGGACAACACTTTCTCCACTACCGCTACCGGCTCCCGCTGTCCCGTGTGGACACCCTGGGCATATTTGGTGACATCCTGGTAGAGGCCGTTGGATTCCTGAACGTCAGCGTGAGTTCCCTGCGTGGCAACGGCTCCTGCCTCCCCCTGGTGTCTGGGCGGGGCTGGGAGCCCCCGCTGCCCCAGGCAGGCCCTGGCACACCCATTACAACCGTGATGGAGGGGGTCCGTCAAGGTGTGGGATTTGAACGGGGCTGAGAAGGGGCCCACAGAAGGGGACCCAAAAGCAATGGCCAGGCGGTGATCTGCTCGGACGCTTGGAGCCAGGGCACCCAAGCATCTGTAGCTCTGCCATTCGCCCCTGAGGAGCTTATGAAAAATACAGATTTCTAGGACCCGCCACCAGACGTTCCGACTCCCTAAGTCTGAGGTGGGGCCTAGGAATCAGCATGGGCAAGTGCCAGGTCTGAGGACCCCCGACAAGGCCTGCAGGGAGAGTGAGGACCCACCAAAGCCAGCTTCTGCCCACCTCCGGGGCATCGGCAGGATAGGCGGGAGTCCCGCAAATGACTCGCAGAGCTCGGCAGGCCTGAATCCCACGTGTTACGTCTTCTCTTCCCTGACAGCCATTTGCGGAGGGCGGCAGCGAGTACCCAGTTGGATACGTGAGTCTCTGGGGAGCAAGGTTGGCCCTCATGGATCTGGCCACACTAGCTGAGCCACCAGTGTTCCCAGCTCCCCCAGCTTGACCTGTTACTCACTGGACTTGCCCAATTTGACAAAAGCCAGCTGTCCCTTCCCTCACTGGGCAGTTGCCATGGATACTGGCTCCCGGGCCCCCCCCCCCAACTCCATTGCCCACAAGCCTGGATTTGCCTCTCCCAGCCTGAGCCGGGGTCTGCTTGGGGTCTGCTTGCTTGGGATAGATGGGGCGGGCTGGCTGTGCAGGGTGGGCAGAGCCCCAGGGCTCCTATGAGAAGATACCGCCAAGTTGGAACTTTCCGTTGCATCCACAGGGCGAGGCAGCTGGGGTCGGCCTGCAGGACAGAGGGGGAGATGAGGTCCAAGGCCACACAATAAGTGAATGGCAGGACACTCTGTGCAGGTCTAACGCATTCTTCCAGACCCAGCGTCCATCTGAATCCAAGAGGGCCCCCCTCAGCGCTCTCATCGTTCACCTGTGTTGTTTTTAAGAGAGACAAGCCCCAGATACACCCCATTCTTCATAATAATATTGAGAAGCTCTCTTGTGCTGAGCAAACTCTGCATGGTTTCCATGTCTCCTTTCTCTTTCTTTCTCCCCTCGACAGCCTTTCCTGCTGAAGAGCCCCAGCCTGGTGAGTGACCTCCCCCCTGGGTCACCTTGTGGAGGTGTCATCCTGAGGAAGCACCTCCCCCCCAGTGGGAAATGCCCCCAGCATCAAGGTTCCCCCTTCCTTTATAGAAACCTCCAGCTTCGTTTTCCCTTTTCTCCATTTATTCTGCATACATACCATTATCTGAGATTCTTCTGTGCCAGGCCCAATGCCGGGCTCCAGAACAGAGAGACCAGCCAGTCCCAGCCCTCCAGTGGCTCACAGGCTGCTGGAGAGACAGACCAACGAACAGGCCATGACAGTCCAAGATGCACCAATGGGGGACATATTGTTGCTCGTGGCCCCCCGGGAAGAGGGGGCAACCATGGAGCTCAGCCCTGAAAGGTCAGGTTATGTTTGATAAATGAGCATAGTTGAGTGTCCTCCTGGCCACATGCCTAAAGACAGACACCTGCCGCAGGGCTCCCCTGGGGGCAGCAGCTCTCCCAAGACCCCTGCGTGCCTCCCTTCTCAGTCATCTCCCATCTCCCTACAGGAGGTGCCCTGCTCACGTGCCCTTCCCCAGGGTCTCTGGCCCGGACAGGTCATCGTGCTGCGGGGGCTGGTCTTGCCGGAGCCCAAGGAGTACGTATCCACATGGACGGGAGGGAGAAATCTCCGAGTCGGTGAGCTCCACAAGCATCCCCTCTTCCATCTCTAACACCACTGCCCCGTCGTGGAGCTTGTGGCTGCGAGTGTGCTCAATGCTTAGTCCCAACCACTGAGCACTGGACGGTGCCTGGTGCTCAGGTTGCCCCCGTGGCCCCTACAGCCCCAATTCTGGGAGTACCCTCCCTGCCTGTCCATCTGGTCAAGTCAACCAGCCTCTCATCGCAGGTGCCAGCTGGGGCCTCTGGAAAGGTCCGTTAAGGGCTCAGGCTGAGACCCAGATAAAGAATTCAACCTCTCAGGGTGACACGGCACAGGGTTTGGGAAACATGGCCAGGCAGCCCCAGAGAGAAGGCCGTGGGAGCTTGGAGCCATACACCAACTACACGGGTGCTGCCTAATCTCTCCAACAGGGGGCGCTCCTGCTCCACTCCCCAAACCTGCGCACTCCAAAGCCACTTTCGCTTTCTTTTTCCTTCTTTTTTTCCTTTCCTCCTTCCCTCCAGCTGGAATTGCGTTAGATTTCATGACTTTTCTGGGCCCGATCGCCTGGGTTTGACTTCTGCTGAGGGTACTTACTACCTGTGTGCCCCTTCAAGGCAGTTACTTTTCCTTTCTGTGCCTCAGTTTCCTCGTGTGTAAGAAGAGGTGATAATAGTGCCAGCTTCAGGGGTGGTGTGCGTGCTTAGAATTGGGCCGGGCACGCAGCTCTCTACCAATGTGGTGGTCATCAAAATGATCTCCTTGCAGGGGCGGGAGGGAAGGAAAGTACCCTGTCTTCTCCCTTTCTGTTTCTGTTTTGTTTTCTGGAGTCCCTGACCTCAGTGAACTCTTGCCCTACCTGCTCTTTCTTGAGCGGTCCTGTGAATTCTGGAGCAGGCGCATACCATAGCCCCGGACAGCATGAACCTCCAGAGCCAGGCACAACAGGGTTGGAGTCCTGGTTGGAGTCCTGGCTTGGAGCCACACACCAACTATACAGATGCTGCCTAATCACTCCAGTATGGGACTGCGTGGTCCCATGAACTGTGCGGTCTTGGGGCAAGTCACGACAGCCCTCTGAACCTGGAGGCCCGAGTTTCCCCATCGGAATAAAAGGAGAGAGATCATCTCAGTCCTACAGGGAAAATGAAAAAGTTCCCAGGGTTACAAAGAACACCCTCCCCAACAAAAACTTGGGAGACATGATACTAAGTTCATGTCCTAGTTCAAAGTCAAATGGCTAGTATCAGTGACGTAGCAAGTAATCAAACTGCTCTTTCTCGAGGGCCAGACGGGTGACAAAGAGTGAAGCCCTGGGCTGGGAAGGAAACGTGGAAAGAGTTTTTCCATAGAGCCACTCAGGTCCAGCCTTCTGATTATTTTTAAAGAAGAAGCAGGAACCCATCTTTCATATAAACTTTCCCAGTTTGGGAACATGGTATGACCTTGAAGTTGAAGAACACTGGACCAGCCAGGACATTTTTTTTAATTTATTATTTTATTAAGTGGTGTGCTACTTTTTTTTTTTTTTAAGATTTTATTTATTTGAAAGACAGAGATCACAAGTAGGCAGAGAGAGAGGAAGGAAAGCAGGCTCCCTGCCGAGCAGAGAGCCCAATGCGGGGCTCCATCCCAGGACCTGAGCAGAAGGCAGAGGCTTTAACCCACTGAGCCACCCAGGCGCCCCCAGCCAGGACATTTCTACAGGCCAATTGGGCCATGGGCCGCCAACAGGAAGACTTAGCAGCACCTGGCGTTCAGCAAGTCCGCAGTAAATGCTGTTACTGTTGTTTTCCGGAAGCGACTATGGCTTGAACTGGACAGAGGGCGGCGGAGTTGCAAGGCACAGAATTCATCCGCATTAAAAATCTGTCCTTCCCTCTCCATCCCTTCCCGCAGCACTGAGGAGTGGGGGACACGGCTGCAGCTGCCACAGGACTTGACTAGGTGTCTGAGGACAGTCCGTTACCATCCAGGGCTGTGCAGGACAGGGATGGGGAAGGCAGGGAGACACTGAAGCCTCTAGGAGTTCTCAGACCAATGGGAAGGGCTTGGGGCTGGGGGCTAGAGGCTCCGTGTGATGCACTCTCTGGGACCCTGGCTTTCCAAGTTTCTTCCCAGTGCTGAGCCCCTGCTGGTTCCTTCCCAAAGCTGGAAATGTCCGGGGGCGTTCTCCTAGAACAGATCCAACGAATGTCCCTGAAAGACCCACCCAGAGTGCACCTTCCCCAGCCCCCCACGCCCCCTCCCCTCCGCTTTCATCCCCTCCCCCTGCTGTTCCATGCTATACCCCCTGGTCTCCCTGCTATCAGGCTATTATCAACCACTTCTTGATGCCCGAGGCATCAGCCACTAGTAACTTCCGAGGTGGTTTTTTCAAAGGAAGCTCCCTGGATGTGAAAAGGAATCTGGCTCCCCTCTGAGGGGCAGGTGCCAGGCAGCAGAAAGGCGCCAAATCTGGAGTCCTGCGTTGTGCCCAGCCCAGCCCAAAGCCTCACAGCTATTACTAGTGACAGAACCAGCCATGTGACTTCTTGTCCTTGTCACTTACACGGGCTGCTGAACTTCAAGGCACAGGATTTCCAGGAGGATTCCGTAAAAACATCTACTGTGTGCCAGGCACTCGCTAACTTTCACGTACCCTATCTCCTTTGTTCTTGTCAATAGGAGGGATTGGACCATAGAGTGATATTTGTTACACAGTGGGTGTGATATGTGCTGATTACATGCCCGGTGCTATTCTAGCACTTTACACAGGAGAGCTCAGTGAGGCAGGTACAGTGCCCTTCTCCCCACACTACAGAGCAGGAAACTGAGACCCAGGGACGTGAAGTGCCCTCCCCAAGCTCCCAGGACTAGGAAGCAGCAGAGCAGGGTTGAACCCAGGTGGCTCTAACCTCCACGCGATTTGCAAAACACTTAAGACGACACAGCATGGAGCACCCTGTACGTGTTAGCTACTACTGACACGATTCTCCCCATCTCCAGGGGGGAACGGGCTCAGGCAAGGTCTCTTGCACCCCCAAGGCCCTCCAGCCTGTGGGGGGCAACGTGGGGATTCCCACCCCCTCTCAGCTGCTCTCCCACATCCGTCCCTGCACTTAGGGTCTGGCAGCCACGGCTCAGAGGAGTCAGGGAGCCCCTTCTCCCACCCCTTCTCGTAGCTTCACACTGAGCCTGCGGGACGAGGCCGCTCACGTGCCCGTGATGCTCCGGGCTTCCTTCGCAGACAGAACTCTGGCCTGGATCTCACGCTGGGGGTGCAAGAAGCTGATCCCAGCCCCCTTCCTCTTCTATCCAAAGCGATTCTTCGAGGTCAGTCAGAGCCAAGTGGCCTGGTCCCTCCGGGGCGGGGCACAGAGCAGCATTCCCATGGGGAGACAGGGGTGCGTCTAGGGCTGGGAAGCCAGAGCCTGCCAGGAGGAGCAGACATCCAGGCCACGGCTCTCAACCCTCCATGCGCCCCCCCAGCAATCCCACTCCCAAAACGTGGATTTAATCAATCAGAGCAGACCCTGGTTATTTAAACCCAACCCTCATGACTCCAAAGTGCTACCAGGGTTGAGAACCAGTACTCACTGGAACACAATGGGCACAGATGGTGGGACTGAGGCCCAGGGCTGGGATGGTCCTCGTGGAAGGTCACAGCGGTCTGGTGACAAGCTGGGCACCCAGGCCTGTTCCTTCCCACAACCGGGTGCCCCAGAGTTCCAGTCTCTGTGACCTCCAAGAGGAGAGCTCGCTGGGTGGGGGGTCAGGCAGGCAGTGGAGGGTCAGTCTGTTCAGAAGCCTGCAGACCCCTCCTTTCCTTTTCTAGGTGCTGCTCCTGTGCCAGGAGGGAGGGCTGAAGCTGGCACTCAACGGGCAGGGCCTGGGCGCCACCAGCCTCCAGCGGCAGACCCTGGAGCGACTGCGGGAGCTCCGGGTCAGTGGCAGTGTCCAGCTCTACTGCGTCCACTGCTGAGGAGTGAGCCGGGGACACTACCAGGGAAGGGGAGGGCCATGCCCAGCACCCCTTGGTGTAGCTCCACTCTCCACCCTTCCTTGAACTGTGTGCCTGTCACCACCACCAGAGTCTGCAGGGGCTTTGGGGGCCCATAGCAGAGAGAAGGCTCCTCCAACTCGGGGCCCCTCCACCAGGAGCCTGGGACTTGGCTCTCTCCTCCTGCAGGCCCTAGACAGGGGGCAGGGGGAGCAGCCTAATAAGGACACTCAGGGGCACGGTGGCTGAGGGGCACCCGGGTGGCTCGGTCAGTTAAGCATCCAACTCTCGATTTCAGCTCAGGTCAGGATCTCAAGGTCATGAGATCGAGCCCCACGACAGGCTCTGCACTCAGTAGGGAGGCTGCCTGAGAGTCTCTCTCTCCCTCTCCCTCTGCCCGCCCCCTCTGCCCTGCTCAAGCTCTCTCTCTCAAATAAATAAATAAAATCCTTAAAAAAGAAGGAAAAGAAGACGAGAGTGGCTTAAAGCATTGAGACATGTGTTTCCTTCTCATCTAATAGTTCTGGGGAAAATGGTCCCCGGTCAGTGGTGCAGCTCTGCTCCCCGTGGACCTTTAGGAGGGTCTCAGCCACGGCGCCCGCATTCCCAGGGCATCGGCACCACCTGGGTGGCTGAACCTCGGCTGCCACCATCCCTAGGTTTCGGTCACTGAGAAAATAATTAGGGAATGTGGACAAGGCCCCCTTGCTTTCAGAAGCCCCAGCCTAGTCTGGGCACACCCTGTGTAAATTCGCATCTCCTCCACAAGCAATAGGTCACAGGGCCACGGGGGCAAGGAAGGCTGGAAACGAGCTCCAGCAGGAGGGCCATGTGCCTGGCCATGGTTCCTCCACTGTGATTCCTGGTATGTGGGAATCTATGTATACCGTCTTATTTTGTGTTTTCTACTTCCTGGGCTAGTTTTCCTCCATATTTTCAGCTTCCTTGCTTGCTGCTGGATTGATGAAATCTTTATGACCCTCCCCCCCTTTGTTGTTGTTGTTAGAGTAGTTTGGAAGTTTGAAACTGCATTCTACACTTCTGGTGGTTTTATTAATAATAAAAATCTTTAAAAAAAAAAAAAAGACAAACTGCGATTAAATTGGGTAGTAAGCCCCAGTTTAGGAATTCTGTCTAAGGGACACATTTTGGTTCCTTTTTAGCAACCTCAATAAACCCAACTTAAAAAAAAAAAAAAAAAAAGACTAGTCCAGAGGGGCATCTGGCTGCTCACTCGGAAAAGCATACAGCTCTTGATCTTGGAGTCATGAGTTCGAGCCCCACACTGGGTGTAGAGATTACTTAAATAAATAAAGACTTAAAACAAAAATTAGGGGGCGCCTGGGTGGCTCAGAGGGTTAAGCCTCTGCCTTCGGCTCAGGTCATGGTCCCGGGGTCCTGGGATCGAGCATCGGGCTCTCTGCTCAGCAGGGAGCCTGCTTCCTCCTCTCTCTCTGCCTGCCTCTCTGACTGCTTGTGATCTCTGTCAAATAAATAAATAAGCTCTTTAAAAACAAACAAACAAACAAAAATTAGTCCGTGGAAGGTAAGAACATGATAACCATTCAAAGTTCATTCAATTAATTAATTCATGAAATGATGAGAGAAAGAACCTTGCTTTCTTTGCTTAAATATTAAAGACACTATCAAAAATGAGGTTGCAGCTAAAATACATTCGAAAGCAAATTTCCTGGGCCAAGACACAAACGCTTTCAAAATAAGATCAGCTACTTCCACCCACCTCCTGACTGCCCATTCCCGGGGTCCAGGGAGTTCTTAAAACATGCTTGTTCCTGGTCCCCACCCCAGAGTGATGAAATCGGAATGTCTGGGTGTGGGCCCTGGGCCTCAGAATATTTTTAAGATCTCCCAGGAGAGTCTGACATGCAGCCAGGATTGAGAATAACTATTTCAGGCCTTGAAGCCTCTGGAAATTTCCATACCCTTTGACATATGAAATTTCTCCAGGAAAGAAGACATCTCATGCCGGGCCAGCCTAGCCCTCGGTAGGAACTAGTGAGCAGACCGTTGAGAGCCAGGCTTGAGGGATGGGACCCAGGCTATGGGAGGGTGGGGTAGAGGGAAGGGAAAAGTAACAATGCCAGAGAAGGTGGGGACACCCAAAATTAGGGAGCCAAGACCCCAGTATATAGCAAGAGCAGGAGGGAGCGTGGAGAATGTGCCAGACTCAAAGAGACGGGATCTATGCTGATGAGTGTCAGGTAGACCCCGTGACCTCTCTGAGCCACAGCTCCCTCCAGTGTAGAATGGGGATGGTCCGTCATTGCTCTGATCACCCCACAGGCTGTGAGGCTCACATGGGAGCAACCCTGTCCATTTTCCAGCACTTTCCCACACACTTCATGCTTGTAAAAACCCTGTGATGTAGATAGGATAAGAAGAGAGCCAGTCAGACCGGCCCAGTAACTTCTCAGAGATCATGGAGCTGGGCTGGGGGTGCAGAGTCAGAACCAGCTCTTCCTGTCTCCCGGTCAGTGCGGGCTCTTGGGGCTCTCTGCTGACTCTCCCCCCAGAACGCGGCTCCCGAAGCATACAGCCTGAGTTCAGATCCCTCTGCCTCCACGAGCTTAGGTGTCATGGCTTTGGACAAATTCCACGTGTTCACATGGAAAGGTATGGGCAGTCCCATCAATCCAGCAGGGTGGTGGTGACTTTAGGAGTCACAAGTACTTAAAATGCCTCGGACTGAGTTGTAACTCCATGAATGGTGGCTGCTGGAAGTGTGAGAGATACTAATCCGCCCCCACCCAAGGTTGCCAGCTCCCCTCCCCCGGCACGAGCAGAATCCTAGGTGTTGGCATCTCCCCTGTGAGGACACATCTCAGATCGGTGATGAAGTGCTCACCATCACTTTCCAGACAGGTGGACGCCCTCCATTCGAGGATCTTCTCCTTCACAGAACTGATGACCTTGTCCACACTCACCAGAGCTGGGTGGTGGTCTCGGGGTTGTTGACCCGGTTGCTTTAGGATGTGAAGAACCTACTGGGAGTCGTAGACAGACGCACTCTTGACTCCGGGGGGCATCGCTGTGGCACCAGGAGTCGGAAGCAGAACTCACAGATTCTGAAGGGCCCGGTGTCTCCGTGGGGCCAGGCTGACGCTTTGTGGACCGTTTTGCAAACAAGTGCTGTTTGGGACCCACGCGAGGGCTTGCCTTAACAAACAAACAAAAAATGCAATTCAACTGATGTACACCAAGTCTCATCCTGTAGAGAATAAAGAAAGGTCCAGAATTTTCTATTTCCGAAGAACCCAAGGGGCTTAATAGGAAAGAACCACTAGGCACTTGCTCATGCTTCTAAACCCAAGCGTTGATGTCTAAACAGAAAACATTTCCCCACTTGCAGGGACCACGTTCCCATCCCCCATGTGGTTGGCCCCATGCTCACAGCCACTCCAGCAGGTCTCTGGGTCTGGCGTCTGGCCTGCTCCATCGGCGCGTGGGGAGAACATCGAGGTGCGAGCACTTGTCGCATGAGGGATGCCTGGCCCCGCTGTCCCTCCCAGAGGGTTCCCTTTGCACAGGTGCCAGACACTGGAGTCTGGGAAAAACAACCCACTCTCCCACCTCCGAGTCGTGGAAAAGGAGGGGGTGTTCTGGGAGTACACATTCATTCGTATGTGTGTTCACATGCACGTGCGCGTGTGGCTGTGTTTCTGTATGTGTGTTGTCATGACAACGTATGTCCCAGCATCTTTCTGACCTGTCCTAGCACCACAGCCGGCCAAGGCAACATTGGGAAGTCCATGCTGAGCCCCTTCCCTCCTTGCAGACTGACCACGAGCCAGCACCCGCCCTGCTCATGGTGTCCCTGCCCACATCAAGGCCCTCCCTTAGATCCTCTCCTGGCCTTGGGATGCTTTTCTTCTGTCTCGGCTGAGGTCCTGACAGCCAGCTCGGTCAAGGAGTGGGATCTCGTGGGCCACAGAGCTGTAGGCAGTGGGGTGGACCTCTGCCAACCAGCCCTCCCATCTGCACAACACGAGAAAGAAGCATTATCTCCCCTATCTGTTCAGAGGCAGGAACTGGGGTCCTGGAGGGTGGTTGATTTGTTCAAGGTCACTTGTGTGAAAAGGCTGAGCTGGCTCCCTCCTCTGCCCACATCTCCCACTAGTGGCCCCATGGCCCTGTCTTCCAGACCCCGTTCCTTGGTGTCAGTATTCGACCCAGGACACCCCAGCGGCAAGGATCAATGCCTTTTCTGTTCCTCTTCTTCTATGTTCCAGATCGGACAGTGACATCCCACACTCCAACCCCTCATTCCAGGCTTCCCAGTCCCAAAAGAGAGCCATCCTAAGTCCACCATCTTCCTCACACACCCCTTCCCTCCAACCCACCTCCACCCCCGCCACCCGTGTTCAGCCACAAGGTCCAGTCAATACTAACTCTAGAAGTTTCTCCTGAATTCTCCTCCTCATCTCTTTCCCACCCTCTGACATGGTTCAGGGCAGCATCTGTCCCCGCTTCCATGACCCCACAGCCTCTTGACCAGTCCCCCTGCCTCCTGTCCCTGCTACCCCACATCCAGTCTCCCCGAGACCCACTGTGGTTTTCCCAAAGGGCACATCTGGCCATGACCTTCCTGTGGCCTCAGGGCTCAGTGCACACACTTTGGGCAGCTCACAGGCCCTGCTGACCAGCCCTTCCTCAGCCCTCCTCACCCTCCCCACCCTCTGCCCCCAGGCTGACTGGCTTGCCCTTCACCTCAACACAGAGCGGGCTCCTGCCTCTGGTCTTCTGCACATCTGGCTGTCTCAGTCACCTCCCTCACCCCCTCCCCGCCTCTTCTCCCCCACATCAAGCATCC